>JACCIC010000009.1:2252500-2537500 GCA_018907035.1 Sycobia sp. Sy_11
TACCCCGGCCCACCTTGGAGCATTGATCGGCCGGCTCGTTTTCAACCACCTTCGATTTTTTCGGCCGCCATATGTGTATAGTGAAATAATAAAACGGCCGCGTTAAGACCACGCTTACGTATATGAATATTATTCACACGGGAATCTCGAATTTTTCCTTCTTTTTTTTTTAACGTGGAAGTGACTTTCTCAGGAGGCTTGGGTAGACCATAAATTGCGCAAGATGCAGACACACGCGGGTGGATTTCAGGTATTCGCGTTGTCGTTGGCGAAGATTTTCGCACGCATGTTCTGAGAATTCGAGCATATCTGTATCAATCGATTTATATTACGAAGTAAAAAGAAGTCAAGCGACGCGCGATGAGTCAAAAAATTTCGAGAAGAAACAATGAAATACAAGTGGAGGATAAATTTTTTTAAAGAAAATAAGCGAAAGTCAAATTTTGGTTCAGATCGGTCCTGCCGCATCTTCAGCTTCTCTTCGTCCTGTAACAAGTTTACTTGAAACAACCGAATATAACGAGTTTCAAGTGTATGCGAATAATAAAAGCAGCAATTTCTGCTTTTTCACTCAAGGCACTGGCGCATCCGTACCCACGACCAGGCTGCAATTATTTTTGAAAATAACACTCAAGACACGGGCTCTTGACCACGAAAACGCCGCGAGAACTTCAACGTGAAAACTTGCATAAAAATATCGTCTTTCTCTCGGTCACCGACAACAGCGTTGACATACGGCAAAATCGCACGGCAATATTCAGATGCTTCCCAAGACGCCGTAGATTTGGATTCGATTCGCGGTGTCCAAACGCGACAATATATTAATAATATGTGTTAGATGATATTCCGAATCCTTTTAAAATCAAACATATCGCAGACACTTCGCGAGGACGTGTTTTGCATTACCTCCATAATTCGGGCACAGAAGAACTCTTCTTAGAGAACAGTAACAAAGTGCTCTCAAATTCATCAAATCCTAGATCTTGTAGCTCAAGAAAAGATAGTAGTTATATCACAAGAAATGGCGATCCATTGAAAATTCTCTGTTCAGTGTCTGTTAGCATACCGATGGATCGGATCGTTACGGATCTCAGGAGAGAAACTAATGTGTGTCGCATGTAAGAAGATGCACCACGTAGGTAAACGCTATAAGAATGCTCCAATGGATTCGCAGGAAACCCATAGTGGCATAGATGCAGGCAGAGCGAATACACCGAAAGTGGGCCAAATTTAACAGTAAGCCAGAAAGCGTCAAATATTCGGTATTCTCGGAGGTCTCGATAACTCTTGGAGACTCTCTGAAAATAATCGTATACAGGAACAGTTTATCAAATAGGATATCAAAAGGAATAATAAAAATAATCAAAATCCTGTTCCATGGTGTGATGAATGGTGTTTTAGAATAATAGTTGCATATAAAAAATGACAATTCTCTGGTTTACTTGCAGTCTTAATAAATTTAAAAGAAAAAAAGAGTATTGGAATCGAATGCAAATACAGTCCGAATTAACCCCTATATACTGTTAATAAAAGAAAACTATAATCGAATAAACGTTTTCGCAAATCGCAATTCGAAATTACAATTCTATCGGATCCCATATCATTTAGGGATTTCTGGTAATGTAACGACAGATATTCCGACAAGGAATGCAGTTAACGATAGGTAAATTTAAACGATGCCATTCACGAACCTCTCTTTTTTACCTTTAATGTGAACTCAGTTGATCGAATCCATTGTTACCTACCTTATAAGCTATTTACAAACGATAAGAGAAATTTTTTTCATCTATTTTATCGGGAATAAAGGGAATCCTAATTTTATAAAAGGAAATACGAAAAAGAATCTATAACAACAATTATTTGACTAACAGTTCACTATTACAATATAAATAGCTCTGTACCCAGGCTGTTGTATCTTATATATATATATATATATATATATATAATTCTTTATAAAATTATAAAACTAGAAAAGATTTATTTAAGATACTGTATGTAAAGTAAAAAGTAATGTTTTAAAAGAAAAGTATTCTTCAGGGACTAATGAAAATATTTATTTGTATTATAAATTTTAATTGATTATATGATTTTGTAAGGTACTAAAATCTTGTATTTTCGTAGAAGATTCAAGTTCATTGACGTTATCCACCTTCGTTGGGTAACATTCATTGTAATTATAATTAATAATTTTAAAAGCAAGTTTTAGGAATTTTATTATGCGAAGCCTTGCCACCGCTATCATTGCGTTATCTCGATAATTGCAGTATTATTCATTTGTCCTAGTAAATAGAAGTACCATTTTCATTATCAAAGTAAAATGACTCTTAGCAGGTAATTATTATACAAACGCGCGTGATAAACGTTCGTGAAAGAAATTGCAAAAAGAAATTTAGAAGCATTCGTAAATACTTATTTCTTTATCGATTTGAATGAATGTTCATGTTCAATCATTAATCGACTTAATTTTTATGTGTACATAATTTAGATGTAATGCATTTATTTTAAAAAATTATGTTTACAATTGATATTAATTATTATTTGTAAACCTCATTTTATTGGTGCCGAAGTGATGTTAAGGGGATGTAAATGCGAAAAAAGTTATTCTCACTCTTGCCAAATGCATTGCTATAATGTTCACTTTATAAGAATAGAAAATACACAAATTTATGCTAGCTAGCTTTGACAATAAATAAATAAATTTCAAAAAGCTTTTCAATTTCTCTATGATTTTCTAAGTCTCTCTCTCTCTCTCTCTCTGTTTCTCTCTTTGTATATATATATATATATATATATATATATATATATATATATATATCACCAATCAAAAATCCCACCGACTTTTTACGCAATTTTTCCAGGCAAAACGGAATCGATCTCACTTCAATCTTAATTAGGCTCTGAATAATTGACTCCAGCCCCCCGTTCACCGGGCTCTCTGTCTCTCTGTTATATGCATAAAGCGCGACAGGGAAAATCGCGCTTTGCGAATGCACGCGTCGCACACCCTTGGCCCCTCCCCTCCCACGCGACGCGACTGCTCTATATATATATATATATATATATATATATATATATATATATATATAATATATATATTGATCTTCGAACGCGCGCACGGTTATACCGCCGCAGTCCTCGATGGATTAATGACGAATTAATGATTCTCTCCGTTTAAAGGGGATGGGGGTCGAAAGGCTCGAGGTAGAAACGAGGGCTGGAAACTGAGGAAAAGCGAGCGAGGAAGGATGTCGAAGCGGAAGAGAGAGAGAGAGAGAGAGTGAGTGAGAGGATGGGGGGGAGGAGGAAGTCGAAGCGAAGACTGCGCTCACTGCTGCCTGAATAATTAACGCCTCCGAACGCCCGGCCGCCTGCTTGGCTTGGTGGCTCAGCCCCCCCCCACCCCCCACGGTTTCCTCATCGAACTCGCGGGCGGATGAATTGATTAGAGGGAGGGGGGTGGGGGGAGAGGCACGACGCCCTCGCCGCGGCATTGATTACACGTCACGCCAACAGCCTCGCGCTCTAATATCGTCGTCGTTCAACTGCCACAGGGCCGCCGCGCCGTACGACGTGCCCACCGCCAGGTCGGGGATCGAGCCAATCGTTATTGCGATTTAATTCGGGCCGTGGTGACGTTTCTTTGTTTTATTTCTCTTGTTTTTTTTTTTTTTTTTTTTTTTTTTTTTGTTTCTCAAGCGCGTCGCGTCCTCGAAGGAGGGGGGGGGAGGGGGGAGTACGGAGAGATTTCGTTGAAAATTACCGCTGCCGGAGGACGACGTCGTTGATAATAGGTAAAATCGAGAGTTCGCGCTGCGAAAGCTCGTCGTTATGTTATTTTTCAGCTTGCGATTCGAGATGGAGTTCGAGCTTGACAGCAGAATTTGTAGAAAATATAGCTTTGAACGCGTTTAGAAATTCCACGTTACGGGAGTTCTTAAACTAATGGATTAGAGTCGTACCGGAGAACAGTTGATAACGATGATGCGCTCAATTATTTAGAATGGCTTAAATTCAATAAAGTTCAATCCTACCCATACGGAATTATTCATCTTTTATTGAAACCTTCCGTTCCTTCGACCTATAATTCGATCTACAATTAAAATTATAGATATATAAAAAAGGGGGGCCAATTAATATTATAATCGGCTTGTAATTGAATCGATTAAAAGAAATTCCGGCTTTCCGACTGATGGAACATCTCGTCTCGTCAATGGACCTTTTCATCGGTCACAAATTCAATTGAGAACGTTCGATCTCGTTTTTTTTTCAAGTGAATAGCTATTGAATGTATAAAACGAGAAATTAATTGAGTAAAAAAACTAGTAGAAAAATATGATATTGCTATATATAACGAGAGCGATTTACTTACAAATATAATCTTTGATCACAGGATGAATTGTCTTTTTTTCTGTTTACGATATACGTTAATACCAAGATGTCATTAGAGATTTCTTGCTTAGCTTTGTATTATAATTGGATATATAATTGGAAAAAAATCTTTTAGATTTCGTAAAATATGTATTTGAATTGTGTCATTCATATATTTTTTTATCGGAATAAGTAATTGGTTATTGATTTCAAGAAAAAATTAATTAAATGATTATTAGTGCATCTAATTAATAAGTTCTTAATTTGAAGAAATGTTTTAGTAAAACTATTTAAATACATGCACAACAATTTTTCTTCCAGCGTATTGCATTATTGATGAAAATTTCATATTAAAATAATCTAAAACGCGCTTAAAAATAGGACTTTTGTCAAAGATACTGCAACAGCTACGATTATATATAGTAATAATTAATTAAAATCGTATAGATCAAGTATTTCTCCCGGATGCAGTATTTCGAATTCTTAGACGCGACGATACATATACAGGATTTAACAGAAAATAAGGGAGGGGGTAAACGAGTATTGCGAAATATATATATATATATATATATATATATATATATAAATATATATCGGGAGGGTTTGGCCCTGTATTCGCCTTCCCTGTTGTCGATCTAGACCGTACTGAGACGTCTCGATTGCCTCTGCCATTGGTGAGTGGCAATTAAACCCCTCGTTCGGCGCCTTCAGTCAGAAATAAAAATCAAAGAGCAGTCTTTAGAAAGTAAGATAGAGAGGAAGAGAGAGAGAGAGAGAGAGAGAGAGACAGAATGGGAGGGGGAGGGAGGGAGATAGACAGGACAGAGAAACCTAGAAAAGTAAGACGCTCTCGAATCTCGATTAGTTGGATAAAGTTTTTCCTGCTTTTTTCCACCATTTTGTCTAGCTTCCTATTCGCTAAATGAAGAGAATAACTACACTTACTACGGCTATCGAAGATGCATCGAAGCATTCTGTTTCCTACATTCTTTTTCTTCATTCATATCATTTACGAAAATTCGTTATCGCTGCAGTTCAAAATACCAGAGTAGAGTTTCTAAGCACACTACGAATTGCCAACTATTTGCCAATTAGGAATAAATAAGGTATTATGATAATTAAGCGAAATACAGAAATTCGTGTTAGATCGTTTGTTTTCAGCATATCTGCTTCCAATACAATTACCGCGGCTCGTTATTTACAAGCTCGTTGCGTTTAGCCGCGTGAAACGCTTATTACAGCTTTACATGAAATTTCAACGGAAAAATGTTATATTACAGCGTTACAGAAATATTTTAGATGTAAAATTTTTTTTATAATTTTTCCGTCAAAGCTTGAATATCTTGATTGCATAAGTTTAAATGTGAAATGTTAAAAATGCAAATCAACTATATTAGTAAAGGACAATCGAACTGATACCTGGGCCAAAACTTTCCAGAGTCGTAATCCACCTATTACAGCTATACACCTATCTCCACTAGCGCATTCATATAATTTACTTGGTTCTGAAATTTAATTTACATTATTCTGTTTTCTTAAGATAATAAATACTCTCAAGACTCTCCCTTTAATATTTATGCTTAGTATCTTGTTCCAAAATCGAAAATTCAAAGGCCGCAGGCGATTTAAGCAATGTTCTTTTTGGACATTCTTTTACAATGTTTCATTGAACAGAGTTATTAGGGTTATTAGAGGGAGAAAGATATTGTAGTGAGGGATTATAGACTAAAATTCAATTGGAATAGAAAGCTTACGTGCTCTGATTGATTTTAAAATTTGAATTCACGTCACCAATTGAGAAATAAGTTAGGTACGTTAAAGTGAATCATTGATAGATCAATTCAAATTCTTAAATAAAGCTGTTAGAGAAGAAAATTAAAATTATTTATCACTTAGCGAAATATTTATTCATAATAATTATCCAATTAAATTTATTAATAAAATGAACGGTGAGACCAAGAGAAGAGAGAGAGAGAGAGAGAGAGAGAGAGAGAGAGAGAGAGAGAGAGATGAAATTTACATACGTAGTAATAAGAAAAAAGTCGATAATAGATGAAATTAGAACTCCAATTATTATTTTAACGTATCTTAGGTTAAAATACTTTAATTCTGCTTATGTCGACTGTATTTACATAAATGAATACATATTTCTATTAGTCTTACTGTCTAATTAAATGAATTAACATGAATACATAATAATATCAATATATATTTATATCAATACTAATACATACTAATATATAATTAATTGAAAATTATAATGAATTATAATAATAATTGCACTTTACTAATAAAGAATTTTTTTTCAGCTAATATATTTTTATTTCAGATTAGTCTACGGGGGTGGTTTTCATTTAATTAGACTGTAAGACCAATAGAAATATTTATTCATGTATCTTAGATTATAATATTCAGGTTTTCTTGAAAATTAATAATTTTAGTAAGTTGCTTAATAATGATTACTTTGTATTAACAACAAATTATCATTTTTATGTTTCTTAAATTAAATAAAACTATTTGAAAATTTTCTGTAAAATATATCACGATACTTTTTTGTTAACGTACAGAAAAGTCATAAATTTTCATTTCTCGCCGCTCTTCTGGTTTTTCTGTATTGTTTGACAGTATTAAAAAAGCTTACCTGATAAATTATTTTTACTGTCATAAGGAAACAGCAACTATAAGTTTTAATTAAAGCGATTCTACACTAATTTTCCTTATGAAAATGTACTTTCCTTGTTAAATGTACGTGACCCATCGCAATGCTACAACATAACTCGGCGACTGTTTCCGGGATGTGTTTGAGTATATGAATTTTATGGCCTTTTTTTATGAAGGGGGTTCGTTCGAAAACAACGCGAGGTAAGAGAAAATCCTTGTTCAAAATCGATAAACATATATGAAGAATGAAATGCATATACGTTTCAAGTCTACTCGCGACTATTTATGGAGCTTTTTCGTAAGTTTTGAAAAATTTAAGACATTTTTAGCTTTTTTAACAATTCTATATGTAATTATTATACAACATATTCTTTGAGAATGTTTCCAAAAATTATGCGAGAACCCTGTCGTAAGAATGATATAGATGATAAAAGTATTTTTAAAAAAAAACGATTCCTTCTATAAAGCAGGAATAGTGGATAAAAATTAATTGTAACTATTGATTTGCATTTTTTACCTATAATAAAACATTACCATACATCACCTGAACAAAATGAAAAGTTAGAAATATTTTTCTAAAATTAAAGTTAATAAAGAAAAGAGTCTTTTCGTCGCTGACGTCCCCTTGAGATCCCTGTGCAATAAGTAATACGTGCGGTGAACACGGTTTAAGGCAGGTATTTATCGATGCACGTTGTCGTTTCCGGAGAATTGCGACGTTCCGGTTCAAGATAAAGTTGAATTGAGCCTTTTTGCTTTATATTTCAAAGGGTTTAAAGCATATTGTAAGATAATAAAAAATAATTTGTATTTGGAATAACTAATTAACAATACATTTTTATTCATTAGTGTGTTACTCGGTGCTCCATTTTTACACAGAATTAATGTACTTTCCAATCAGTAGTAGTTAGTTTTTCAGTGGGTGTGTACTCCTCTGGTACATAATATTTTATCATGAACAATATTTGATTGAATTAAAAATCTACTTATGTCGACTAATATTTACTGTATTTTTATTAGTGTTACAGACTTTCATTAAATTAATGTAATGTTGCTGGCAATCTCGCTGCTAGTTGAATTCCATTCGATACGTAAAATTTTATTCGATACTTTAATGTATTTAACTTTGGTATAATAAAATTACGAATTCTACGATAGGTAACCAGGTGAACAACGGAAAAATTATGCTTTCTATAATTGTTTCTTATCTATATATTTATCTATAAGAAATTATTTTACATATAAAATAAAGCCAAGCGCACTTAGATAAATGAGACTCATTTTAAAACAAAACATTACTGATGTTAATGCTATTCAATACTCTATCATGAATAACTAGCATGTAATTATCCACTTACTCATTAGTACAATTTGCAGCACAACTATTAAAGCAGGTAAGCTGTGTATATATAACAATATAGTACAAAAAATATGAATAATGTATATTTTCAAAATTTAGGATTCTTTTGAGAAGTAGCTATAATATTAATTATCTAGCATTTCTTTTTTTCTGATCTGTATAGTATCATTGTATAAAATAATTAAAAGTGTAAGAAATGTTTGTATAACTTTTTAGAAATAATTCTCATAGACTGATTCATCGCATTTTTCTCTTTATTGCTTTTCTTAAATCTAGTTCGTTTTCTGATTTTATTAGATTCCTTTGAATTAAATATATAGTATAAATTTTTTCACTATTCCTAACTTCATTCGGAATGTTATCGGATTTACAATTGAGTCAGATAAAAATGTGTGTTAAACTGCCTAGTTTTCGGTATTAGTTGTTTATTTATTAATTTAGTTTATTTTCTAGTCTAATTATTCATTATTTCGTAAACTAATAAAATTAGCCATTACTTAAGTTCAAATATGTATATACATTATATTATTTAAGTTAAAATATATGTATGCATAATCTTTTACTCTAGACCTTGGAAAAATATGAAAAGCCGTGCCTGTCAACAGTTGACTTGAAAATGTTTTAAAGAAAAATATTTGATAAATACATGATGCGGATTCTTCAAAATGATATTAAATATGATTATAAATAAGCTTTCAATTAGTTTGTTTTTTAATCATAGAAAGTTATCAATACGCATTGAAGTATTGTATAACAAGAAATGTTTTTTAATAATCTCGGCTACATTACTCTAATTATAAATGGGTTAGAAAATAGAATAATGTGATTGAATATATTTCGAAAATTCAGCGGTCAATTGATCAAACATGTTGCGAAAAATTATTTGCTATATATGTTAATTATTTTTTAAATATTAACAGCTCCTTTAATTATAACAACGGACCCAGTAAAAATAAAGCTTTGACTTTAAAGAATAATTGAATGAATGAGATGAGATGCTATTTAATTTTTAATTTTATGTTAAAATATATAATAAATTTGAATCATTATTCATTATATAAATTTAATGTTGCAGATCGTGAAAGGAATGATTGGAAGTGGTGTATACAAAGGTAGAATTTTCGTGTTTGTAGATGGACGTGTGAATCAGTAGATGGAACGTGAACCAGTTAGGACATATAGATTTGTTTAAAGCACGAGCGTAATCCATATGAAATTAATCTAAATAGACGTTATATTACAATGGACTATAAGATAGCTGCCTCTAATACCTAAGCTAATATAAATATTATTATTTAACGATCATTGATCTCTTAAAATACTTTTATACAATGTACGCCAAATCCGTAATCATTTGTTCAAAATAAAATTTCAAAAACGAAAAATTGGAGATTTATTGATGTTTTTATAGACAATAGTGTTGCAACAATCGAAAGTAGTGACTAAATTGCCACGCCGACGATACGCAGCTGTATGACATATACATATTAAGACAAAAAAATGTCATTACTCTATATACTATCCATGATATATTTTCTTCTGACTACTGATCAAAACTATTTTTTTAATAAAGAAGTCGAAATCGCCTACGGTCATTGACCAAAAAATTGGACCGTTATCAATTTGAATATACTGGTCTCGTGTACCGAGTATCGACGTCAAATAGAGGAGATAGAGCCCGATCGACGTAATGGCACATCCAGTGCTATTCCATAATTCTCCAGCTCAAAAAGGATCCAAATGTCATAAAGTTCAGATTTAATTAATATTTATTTCGTTTTTACAATTTACATTAGCGCCGATCTACATACCAATCGTGACTGTAGTTATCTGGACAGGAATAAAAAAAAATATATTTCTTGTTCTATTAACTCAGCTTTTAACTCTTTGTCGGTGACTCTCGTAAAACGGGTCTTAGCAGAGTGAAAGACAAATGAGAATGAAGAGGGCTCTGTGAAGAGTCTTCGCTGAATGAATTAGGGCAACGGATCGTTTGTAGGTGAGAACGTGTAGGATAGGAAAATGCATTCTCGAACAAACGACAGAACGTCGCATTATCCGCGCGATATGATCCGTTATTAACAGCTAAATGGAGATCATGCGTGTAAAAGCTTATGCCTGTTTACGTGCTGGATGATCAGAAACATCTTTTACTCCTGCTGGGGAGGCTGAGTCCTAGCCAGTTCTAGTCAACCGGCTTCGGCGACGAGTACGGTCGACGTGCGGTTTTCCTCAAACAATTTACAGAGATTGGAGCGCCTCGTTGTTGATCGAGAGAGCCGAGGTGGAACAGTACGACAGAATGCGCTATATTTCTGTAGCAGGATCCGATCCAGGTAGGTATTTACAGGCATGTATTTAGGGGGGGGGGGTTGTTCTGCTGAGCAAACCGTTGATGGCACGCACGAGGTCGGCCATATGCATAGATGAATCATGAATAAATGTATGGCTCGTTCAGTACAACAAGTATAGGAGAGAGAGAGGAAGGGAGAGGTTTGATGATGGTTGATGCAGGCACGATGCATTTGATGGAGATTCGCGAAACTTCAGATGGAAGGAAAGAGTTGAGTCAGCAGAGCGAACAGGAGATTCTTCTTCGACTTAGTTAAACGGCCTTGTGCAACGATTTCCGAACAATTAACATCCTCGAAATTAATGAATTATTAATGAAACAAATTTTTATATTTAGTCTGACTTTATTGCTATGTCGGTATTTAATAATTAGTATTCTTATGAATGTTTTTTTTATTTTATCTTTATAGTCAGATTTTCCAGACACGCTTCGACGATATCGTATGATATGAAATATTTCCCAATGAACGGTCTAAAAACATATGTACGATTATTATTACAAAACATTCACACATGGCCCTTACTTCAAAAGATGTAAATTTTAATCAATACATGTTAGTAAATTATATTTTTACATATTCAGTAAAACCGAGAAATAGGAAAAATTTTACTTGTTTGAAAAAATTGTTTTCAGTCAAATGTCTATAAGGAAATATGGATGTAGGAACATATCCACCGATCCTTTCCCATTTCTGCAGTCAATTTGGAACATCAGTATAATCTATAGCAAACGAATTTTTCCGAAAATACGAGTGATTTCCAAAAGTTTACACACCGTAGTGCATTTTTTCTGAAAACGAGACTATTACTTTTACAATTGAATCGCTGACGGATCGGAAGTAAATCATATAGAAATAAGCAAATTGTGTTCAAATATTTAAAAAGTAATGAAAATAGGAAAAGAAGAAATATGCATTAGTTTACTTTATTCTTAAGTACTCGCATGATACAATATACGTACATCATAGTATCCATTATAATATTTCAGGTTCACATTCAATGAACGTAACCTACTATTTAAGATTCGTTGCCCCGAGTTAAATGCGTTCCACATGGACGTATCTAACATGTCAATTTACATAAAACGACATGTTTTGTTTTTACAGGCTTTCTGACAGCCAGGTCCACAAGCTGCACCTTTAAATTTACATAATAAATAAATTAATTATTATCATTTAATTTACTTAAATATATTTTATATTTGAAAATAATTTTTAACATAAAACAACGTCTAGACTTTCAAATCATAATTGAATTTTTATTGAATAGCTTTTCCATTGTTAATTTCTAGATTATTGAAATGCACATATGTTTTTATAAAAGCATATTCGTATTTTATTATGTAATACGGTCTTCGAATGGTGAAAAGTGTTATCGACAATTATGTCTTTTTTCGCATCTATCGTTCATTTAAGCTCATTTTGAGCCTGATATAACAAGTATCAGAAAAAATGCGCTACGGTCAGGAAAGGAAAAGACTGCGTGACATTTCTCGTAAACTCCGATCATTATAACAGGTAACAGTAGATGAATTAAACATTTCCATAAGTTCCATATTGTCAGGCTTTTCGAAATGAAATAATTATAATTTTGGAACTAATTATGATAAATCTTTATGGAAATTATGATTTTTCAAGAGAATTCCTCGAATAATTACAGCAAAAACAAAAGTGATAATCATCTTTCTCCCTTTTTAAAAAATAAAAGCCAATTCTTGTCTAAGAATTGGTGACTACGTAGAAAAGAAAACCGTTCCTTTTACAAGGAAATCGCATAGGTACTACACAGTATGCATCCTAGCTTTGGCCATACGTCCACCTGAATCTGAATGAAATCCCAAAAACATATAAATTGAATTTCACACTGTGACATCTCGACTTGCGCGCCCAACTTTCAGCTATTTAAATTTAACGCGTAAGTTCGATTTGCGCTTACGAGAGGGCGCGTGGTCAATATATCCTGTCGCGACGCAGTATCAATGGCAATTTTTTTCCGTGTATAGAAGTAAACAACTTCTATGCAGATAGTAAATAAATAAACGAAAGTAGGAAGGGTTATGTATTAGTTTCATTTATTCTGTAGCAATTACATCTCATATACAGAACAGTTTATCATAAAATATTCTAGAAAACACAATACGCTATTTCAGGCTCACAGCTACGTGGCTTGTCACGTCCGACATGAACTTAACTAGCACGATGATCTAGAAGGCTTTGCATGCTTTCCTTCCAGTACAATATTTCTTGCACCCAGGTCCACAAGCTGGACCTTCAAACAATCGTAATCATTTGGTTTATTCAAATATATTTGATCTTTCAATAAATTTACAAGTAAAAGATTTTTTCAACTTTCCGATCAAAGTTAGATTTTCATCGGATAGTTTTATTCATAATGGTAGATTAACACATTTTGCGCGAAGTTATAGAATAAAACATCTAAACGTAATATAAGAAAATAAACCGCACAATGTATAAGTTTTTATAAAAAACATGTACATGCTTCAATATAGCAGAATCCACAAGATAAATGTAATTATCAAAATAATACTAAATCTTATTATTAGACGTTTTTAATAATTTTTATCAGATTTATATATCCTGCTTACTTGTATATGCGTTAATGGTGGTTATGTAGACTGTACCAATAAGTAAAAGACAAGCTATAAGCGAGTTTTTCATGATAGAGAACTGAAAGACTGAGAACATTTTCACTAAAAATTTTTTGTCCAAACAAACGGAAAACCACTCTTATATAAGTTTGCTTTGCACTATTTTATATGCAATGAAATTGCTTATAAACTATCAGGAAGATAAGAAACATTATAAAAAAATCATAATTGTTCTGTTGTTCAGTTGCATATCTATCGTGTAAATTACACATTTATATATATATATATATATATATATATATATATATATATATATATATATAATTTATTTTATGCATTTAAAGTGTATAAAATAAATTTTTCTGCTTTAGATCAGACACATACGAAATATGCTTTAAATATAGAAAATAATTTTGTAATTTACACGATAGATATGCAACTGAACAACAGAATAATTAGGCTTTTTTTATAATGCTTCTTATCTTCCTGATTGCTTATAAGTAATTTCATTGCATATAAAATAGTGCAAAGCAAACTTTTTTTTGTTTTCCGTTTGTTTGGACAAAAATTCTTAGTGAAAATGTTCTGTCTTTTAGTTTTCTACAATGAAAAACTCGATTACAGTTTGTCTTTTACTTATTGATACAATCTATACAACAACCATTAACGTGTATGCAAGTAAGCAGTGTATATAAATTTGATAAAAATTATTTTATAAAAACTTATATATCGAGCGGTTGAATTGCTTATATTACGTTTAGAGTCTGTTCTATTTTATAACATCGCACAAAATGTGTAAATCTAGCATAATGAATAAAACTATCCGATGAAAATCCAACTTTGATCGGAAAGTTGAAAAAATGTTTTATTTGTAAATTTATTGAAAGATCAAATATATTTGCATGAACCAAATGATTACGATTGTTTGAAGGTCCAGCTTGTGGACCTGGGTGCAAGAAATATTGTACTGGAAGGAAAGCATGCAAAGCCTTCTAGATCATCGTGCTAGTTAAGTTCATGTCGGACGTGACAAGCCACGTAGCTGTGAGCCTGAAATAGCGTATTGTGTTTTCTAGAATATTTTATGATAAACTGTTCTGTATATGAGATGTAATTGTTAAAGAATAAATTAAACTAATACATAACCCTTCCTACTTTTGTGTATTTATTTACTATTTGCATAGAAGTTGTTTACTTCTATACACGGAAAAAAATTGCCATTGATAGTGCGTCCGCGACAGGATATATTGACCACGCACCCTCTCGTAAGCGCAAATCGAAATTTAGATAGTTGAAAGTTGGCCACGCAGGTCGAGATGTCACACTGTGAAATTCAATTTCATATGTTTTCGGTATTTCTTATTCAGATTCTTCAATTTA
This sequence comes from Sycobia sp. Sy_11, assembly GCA_018907035.1. Taxonomy (NCBI): domain Eukaryota; kingdom Metazoa; phylum Arthropoda; class Insecta; order Hymenoptera; family Epichrysomallidae; genus Sycobia; species Sycobia sp. Sy_11. Next base: position 2,267,230 of record JACCIC010000009.1, read on the forward strand.
CTCGGTAGATTGTGGAGTTATCTATACAACTTTCGTGTAAAAGGAACGGTTTTCTTTTCAACGTAGATATCGCTTCGCATAGTCACTAATTCTTTGATAAGAATTGGCTTTTATTTTTTAAAAAGGTAGAAAGATCTTTATCACTTTTGTTTTTGCTGTAATTATTCGAGGGATTTTCTTGAAAAATCCTAATTTCCATAAAGATTTATCATAATTAGTTCCAAAATTATAATTATTTCATTTCGAAAAGCCTGACAATATGGAACTTATGGAAACGTTTAATTCATCTACTGTTACCTGTTATAATGATCGGACTTTACGAGAAATGTCACGCAGTCTTTTCCTTTCCTGACCGTAGCGCATTTTTTCTGATACTTGTTATACCAGGCTCAAAATGAGCTTAAATGAACGATAGATCATGCGAAAAAAGACATAATTGTCGATAACACTTTTCACCATTCGAAGACCGTATTACATATTAAAATACGAATATGCTTTTATAAAAACATATGTGCATTTCAATAACCTTTTCAATAATCTAGAAATTAACAATGGAAAAGCTATTCAATAAAAATCCAATTTTGATTTGAAAGTTTAGACGTTGTTTTATGTTAAAAATTATTTTCAAATATTAAATATATTTAAGTAAATTAAATGATAATAATTAATTTATTTATTATGTAAATTTAAAGTTCCAGGTTGTGTACCTGCGTGTCAGGAACGTTGTAAAGACCGACTATGTTCTTACGAGTAAATCGACATGCTAATTCGGCCCGTGTAGGACGGGTCATGGTCGGGTGGAACGAATCTTAAATAATATTTTAATGTACACTATTATGTATATTGTATGATGTGATGCACGAAAGAATAAAGTAAATTAATGCATATTCCTTCTTTTCATATTGTTGTTACTTTTTGATCATTTCTATACAAGTTATTTCTCCTCATTGAAACAGCTATAGTATGGAATAAAAATGTAAGAAATTTATTGTAAGGCTATTTTTATATTGTTATATATTTATACTTTTATGATATATGACATTGTTATAAAATATTGAACCTAATTTCGTTTTGATTTTTTTATTTTAGGGAATTAATGATAATCAATTACTTTTATATTTCAGTTTATCTTTAATTAGTATTTGAATCGTCATCTGTTGATTTTGTAATAACAATTATAAGAAAAATAGTATAGAGGAAAAGACGACAACTCACTAAGTGTTGGACTGAATGGAATACTGTAATTGAAATGAATACTAATGAGTTTATTCTTATACAAAGCAATATCGTTAAAATGAAAAAGAGATTATTTATTTCTATTTCTTTTTTACTATCATATGGAATTCTTCATTTCTTACAAAGAACATTTTCGACAGTTTGACTTCAGTAAACTTGATAGTTTATCTTTGTTGTGCAGAATATAAATGGAGATAATAAAAGAGAGATGCGCAGTTTGCATAATAACTCAATAAGTAATTTAGGAACACTGATCAACAAAGAAACTATAGAGAACTATTTTTTACAAAAGTTTAATCGAATGAGCTGGAGGCTGCAATATGTGATCGGACCAAAAGGTGACGTTTTCTACTTCGCGAGACAAGTAAGCGTATAGTATGCATCGATATTATATTCTACCAAAAAAAGTATAAAGCGTTAATTTACCATCTCCGAGTTCTCATAAACATTCAATTGTTTTCAAGGTGACGGAATTTTGCTTTGTCCCTGAATGATTTTAGTTTTTCATAAAGTTTGATTCTGCTTTCTACTATACTTTAATAAAATTGATACACAACAATTGTGATAAAAATTGATTTGTCTACAGAAAACTATGTACACGATTTTGTCTATATAATTCACCAAGCAATTTCAATACCATGTACAACACTCAAATTTTCAAATTTTCATGGCATAAAATATGTTTGAAAGAGTGAAAATTGTTGTAAACAATTTATGAATAAAAGTGATTATTTAATCGAATTTTAATACACATAAATTGAGATTGAAAAGGGTTGTCAACAAAAAAAAAATTAGTTATAAAATAGGAAAAATTAGAAATCTGATTTATTTACATTTTACTTCATACGATGAGATAATTTCAATCATTGCCTAATGGAATTCTGAAAAAAAAAACATTATGATCGGAGCGAAGGCTTCGTTAATTTACCGATGACCGGGAAATAAAAGAGAAAATCACTTGACAGAAACAGTTGAAAAAATCCCGTGTATACTACTCCGTTGTGTGCTTATCCCTTCTTTCCGGGTACGAAAATTTCACGCTATACATAGCTTAGCTTCCTCTTTGCGGAATGCTGCGGGCGAATAATCGTGGAGAAAGAAAGTTTCCGGGGGAGGAGGGGGGTTGCAAAAGATAAACCATAACTCCTATATATATCCGAGTGACAGGGGATATGAAGAACAGAGGCAGGATAGAGAGAGAGAGAGAGAGAGAGAGAGGGGGAGGGAGGGAGGTCAGGGCCTATTCAGCTAAGTGGAGAGACAATGTTAATATGATGATTATAAGGGACAGACTGTGTAAGGATCAAAACGCATATGAAAAATCGATTTCCGCGTATTATACAGAGAATTTTACAAGTTTCAAATTCGGTGAATGTAATTTTATCCATCAATAGGTTCGAGATCATTCCGAAACGGAGTCAAAAATTTGAAAAAAATAGCGTCCTTTTTTAGCAAGTAATAAAAAAAATTCAGGTTCCTTACTCAGCGAAATTTCAAACTAAGCGTCTCTATCTGAAAACCATTGTATTCGATTCAGGATTTTTCCTCATGAAAGAATCATCATCAGAATGTCTGCTAGAAAAATAGTTGAAGCTGTGCCTTGAAATTTAGATTGACAAACCGAAAGTTAACTTATAAAGCAATTCTCGTGCGAGAAAACCTTCGGTTTTTCTTACCGCTGTGCGAGGCATAAGATCGCCGTGGAATTTACGCTTTATTAGAAATTAAAGGGGACGCGATTTAATAATAAAAGAAAATGCAAGATACGTCCATTCTCTAAGCGCGGATATGTAATATCGTTGCTAAGAAAAAATGCTCCCACGAAACTTTCGTGACGACTGTCGACTCCCGTGTATATACATGGCCGAAGATTATCTTTTGACAGACGACTTTTATAACTTCCTGCACAAATCTCCTGTGCGCCGAAGCGCGCTACTTTATTCACGAGCAAATCAGGGTGAGCGGACAGTATCTTGTTTATATATCAGTACGTTGATTCCCCTACTCCCTCACTCTCTATCTCTCTCTCTCTCTCTCTCTCTCTCTCTCTCTCTCTCTCTCTCTCTCTCGCTCTCTGTATCGAACGACAGTTTAGGATTGTTTCGTTTATAGAAAAGCTCGTAACTGTCCCGGCTTTTATTGCGCGTATCGATAGCTGCCAGGTCATAGTAGGATTGTAAAGGAGCATAAAGGAATATTACGCTTTCGTGGCGTGTATATATATATATATATATATATATATATATATATACACGCACGTATGTACATCCATTCGAATTGGTATAAATAATGCTTTCGACCCGCTTAAACTGTCCAACGGGTTATACGAGTGCATTCTGTATAAATAATAATCCGACTGCCCCTTGAGAGAGGCAAATCGTTGCGTCTCGATTTCCTCAGATATATATATATATATATATATATATATATATATATATATATATATATAATATTAGCGCTCTCGTCTCTGTCCAGACTAAAAGCTCGCTTCGAAACGCCGATAAATTATATTATTCTCTGACCTGCGCCAGCTTGACGCTCATTCTGGAACGGATGATAATAATAATAATAATAATGATAATAATAATAATAACAACACCAATATACTCACCGAGATCCTTGCAGCCCCTGAGCTCGACGCGCAGGCAGACGGTGCGCCTGTGCACCGAGTGCGGCAGCACGCGCAGCTGCGTCGCGAAGATCGCCGGTACGAGCTCCTGCGAGACGACGGTCGATGTGTCGACGTTGCCAGTCAGGACCTGCGAACCGAGCGAGAGAAGAAGGGGGATAGAGATAAATATGCCCGTTAAACTGGTAATACAGACGAGCACGTGTGGGAAGCAACGTCGCTGTGCGCACGGGTGCGACAATCGCTTGAGGTAAAAGTAATTTTATGGAGCTCAAAGTAATGGGTTTGCATAGACGAGTTAAAGAAACGGCATAGCCGCGCTATTTGCGAATGGCGAGATTCATAGACCTCCTGCGCTTACATAAATGGGTGTTCTTTTTTTTTGGACGGGACGTTTGTGTGTGAAAAATTGGGCTGCCAATAACATCGATTAAGCGTGTTCAAAAAGAATACCGCAAAATTTTAGTTTACGATCTAGCCCAGGCTATAGCATTTCGTCGATGATACGAGTAGACGAATTGTTAAAAAGTTAAATATACTCTGCCTTTTTTTTTGGATAAAAATGATTTAACAATTTGCTCCAATAATCTTTACCAAAATATCATAAAACAGCGCAAAAAGCAAAGATTATAAATGAATTCTTGGCAAGTAATTATTAATTATTCAAAGTGCATATGCAAAAAAGTTCATTCTTAAAAGATCGTGACGTAATCAATGTGAGATACAGTCACAGATACAGTCACATCTATTTAACTGGTTGAATCAGAAATCATACAGATTATTCGTTTCAATAAAAAGCAAAATTAATAGTGCACCTATCGCGAGAACGAACATAATCTCAATGCGCGGTGAGAACTGTGCCGACCTGTTTCTGCTGGAGCTGGTTACGCATCAAACTGTATATACGAATTACCATCTCAAACTGGGGGGCCATAGAGATATACAAGAAAATTATCAGTGCCTTCAACTCTGCCATACTTTTCTCGCCAATAAATCGCTTAAGACGATTATGCAATCTACTCCCATCTCATATTCGTCTAATGTCGTGTATTCGCGAGTTCAAAGCCAAACTTAAGCTTTGCGATTGGCACAAATATAATCTATCTCAGAATGCTAAATAATTCAATTTCTTTCCTTCGACATCTATGATTTATACAATTGCAGTATATTAAACGTTATGAAATAACTTATTTAATTAAAGCTATACAATGCCTTATTTGTCACTGCTCAGCAACTGCATTTCAATATTATTCCAAATTCTTTACTCGCAAAGCGTGAGCGTAAAGCATTTCACGATTAATATGGACTTAATATTTTCTAAATCATCCATACACATGGTAATTCTATGCAACGTGTATAAATTAAATTTTGTTTGTAATCGCACTTTCTTAATATTTTATACGATTGCTCATAATTAAGTTATATATTTTTACGGTAAATTAAAAATGCAGACTTTAGATTTTAAACTTTATAATTTATTGTACTTTAAGAATTTATGTAAAAGGGCCACGAGTCTGTTTGGGCATTATAAATCAACAAATAAACAAATATACAGGCGCCAGAAGCTATATGGTATTTTACATTGACCACATTACCGTCGACGATTTCAATGGATTTTGAATTTTACGACCCGGAAAAAATCGATTAACGAATAAATATGCGAATAAAAAATAAAATTAATAAGTAAACTTTTTCGTTTGAACATAAACTCATGCTTAAGCCACATATATCAAAAATATTTATTTCACTATGACGAGCGTTAATAAAAAAAAAAATTATATGAGGAAAGCAAATTAAATTAATTTCAAAGAATCCTTATCCCAGTCCTGTTATCGTTCAACGCTGAGCTTTCTCAATTACAAGTAGAACTTGTATACGTTCCGACATATTATCAACATTTTTCCAATTAACTTTCATTGGAAACTTTATAAGCTTATTTAAGCTTTACAAATAGATTTAAATACATTTTGTACATCCATAATTGTTATATTTGTATAATGCATATAGTACTTTTTAATACTGTGATTTCATACGCGTCGAGAATGGTGGGAACGTTTCAACGTGTTTTTACATTTGGGTTAGCGTTTAGTGATTCGATGTTTATTTTTAAAATTATTTTGATGTAATTCTGCCTATGAGAAATGGTCTGAGAACGAGTATGATTCCGTTTAATTTGGTCACTGTCTGAATTATCTTCTAACCCTTCCCCCTTGAATCCATATTTCATTTCTTATTCAGCATAAAACTCGATGAATCGAAGGCAAGAGACTTAGTACGCGTCTCAACATTACCATTCGTTTTGCGATTATTTCGTAAAAAAGACAGTAGGCAACAGTGCTTTTCCATTACTCGTTGAAACAAAACGTTGGTTTTCCTTTTTATTATTTGTCTTTATAATCTTTGGCTACAACTTAATTCTATTTTTTAAAGTATATCTTAAAATTGCGAAATGAATCGAATGCTTTATAAACGTGTAAACAAATATGTGATGCACATGCCACTGAATATCGGCTATACTATAAGTATAGTAACTTGAATAGTTTCTCCCAAATTTATCTTTATAGATCTAAAAATTTTGTACAATAAATATCGAATATCAATCTTGTTACAGAATTAAAATTCGACTTTTTAGAACTTAAGAAACAAATAATGAATTAATTACATATGAATCTAGCACTTATTAGATATATTATCCCATTCGTACAATTTGAAACCAGTAATGTTTAGTATATATAGATTGCTTAATATGTGAAAATATTCTATCGCCATCACTTGGAAATCCATTGTTTGCCAGCGACTTTCCTCTGATTTAAATACGTATACAGCCAATATATACTCATATGCATTGTTAATTTTATTCAATCGCCCATGAACAAATACTCGTTAATTGCGCCTCTCTCCTCTAGAAATTAAAAGCCATTTCCTTAATCGACCTCCGCGATCAGCTACACTTCCCATCGCTCTCTGCTTGATTGGCGCTTTTCCGCGCATCGATTAAAAGACCATCGTACCAGAGGAAAAAAGACAATCATGGCATTTTCGCGATCGATAAATCTATAAATAATTCATTGACGTACGAGGCCGTAAAATCCCGGCCCTCTACAAATTTAAATCGTCAGGTGTGCCGAAATCGATCGGCATCGGAATCGAGAGTCGGACGTATAATATTGTCTCTTCTACGAGGATGATATAAAAACTTTTCAGTTTAAGCTAGAAATTGCTGAAGCGGATTGAATTTTAGAATTGGTATTCTATATTACTAGATTTATCATCGGATTCTATGTAAAGTTTCAATTCGACGACATCCTTAGCATACAATTGAGAGCCAACTTTAGAATATTTCTTGATTGTTTACATGAAAGTTGAAAATTATACCTTTCCATCTTCACTCTAAAATACTTTTTCTCTATCATATTCAATGGATAAACAGTGGATTTGTGAATCTAAAAAAGGTAACAAGAGCACTGATCAATGACATTCTGAACGTCGGGTTCAGGTACTTATGCGCGAAATTATTAAAAGAAATTGATGAAATGCTGGAAGAGGACAGTAAAATAAAAGTAAGAGAGATATTTGAAACTACCAGAATATCAACTGAATGTATAATATTTATAATGAAGAAAGTTTGTTTTAGACGGGTGCCATTTCTGCTAACATCGAAACTGACGTTCCATTAAAAATTGATCTGGAAAACTGTTTTCATCAAAATTTTGATGCTGTACAAGTAAATTTTAGCGACATTTTACATCGATTTATAAATGTGGATAAAACTTTGATTTACCATCGTATACCTTAAAGTGAATAAAGAATTGCACCAGATGAACCATCTTCAAAGTATTTGTAGTTATCGGCTAATAAATTTATGGTGGCTGTTTTTGGAATATAAAAGGAATTTTTTTATTAATTACTACAGTTGGCAAAGAAGAAGATCGTGTTTTGCACAAACAAGTCATCGTAAGCCTTTCTTTGCCCGTGGCGATGACCGAAAAATCAAAGAATTCAAGTCCGCATTTGTTGACCACTTTATCATGAGTTTTCAAATCTGAAAAAACTGAAAAAAAAAACCACTAGGAAGTTTGTAGAAAACGCACCTTAAATGGATATTTTGATGAACTTGATGAATCGGGTTTAAAATTATATAACTGGGTTAGAACGTAGTTGTAAAAAAAGTCTGGAGGATGATTATGTTAAAGAATAAAGTGAAAAAAAGAACTCTTCAAAAAAGTTTGTCACTTTCTTTATCAGGTCGCTGAAAGTTGTTCAACCCAACCTCATATCATAAGTTGTGTGCTCCCTGCGATCACAAATATATATATATATATATATATATATATATATATATATACACATAGATATTTATATATGAATTGTGTAAATTTTGCCGAAAGAAAATTTTATTTATTTCTTTTAATATTATTTACTTTCTGATCTTGTATGAATTAAATATTACATTAAGTATTTTTATAGTAAGCTAGATATATAACTATGTGGAATTCATAACAAAAATAATGATATATACTTGAAATTGTAAAAGTATAATTGTAAATCACATAAAACGTATGAAGTATATTTGTATGTTATATGCCTAACTATGCCTAAGATACTGAAAGAAAAATAGTTGCATGCAGTTTTAAAGTCAGGCCAGATCGGCAAATAATGAATATTAAAAGAAATAAATTTGAAGTCGTAAGAAAAAAATTCTATCTTTCGTCAGATTGTCTTTCGGTCAAAAATCCTTTCCGGCAAAATTCACTCCCATTATACGGATGCGAATCCGAGGAGTCGAGCAACGTGAGCCGGTGAAAACGGATGAACGAAGGTCCTTTACGCAGGGCGTACGCGTATGCAGTCCGAGCGTAAGGCCTTTGCCTTTCCTCGCCATATATCCTCGGTGTGTTCCACGGGCGAACTCGAGTCGTCCGCGTTCACGCGTCTGTAACGAAGGGGAGGGGGGTTATTTAAGAACGGGCAGGGCGTGTACGATTTCATTCTCGCTGGTACGTATCACGGCGGATCGTTGCTGCGGGCACGTTAATATAATGGCAATACTGGTGGTCATTAATTTCAGATTTATTTATTTATTTATTTATCAGTAGGGCGGTAAGAACCATTGCTAAAACAGAAAATAACATCGTAACATAATAATGAAAGATATGATAATGAGAGGAATTATAATTTAAAGTGAAGAAACTGTGAGCGCAGTTTTCCCGGCAGAAACGTCAATATTGTAAATATATATACAAATGTGAAGCAATGCAACTTAAGATGGCATGTTTCGCTCAATAAGAAGCTTATGTATTTTATTTTTAAACGTAGATGTACTTGAAGACTCACGAATATCAGATCGAAGTTTATTCCATAGTCCTCATAATCTTATCATAGGAGAATAATAATAATAGTTTGGCACAGAGGATAGGTGTCCAGTTAGTAGATAAGGGTCTCTGCCGCTGTAGTTTAAAGTCTTTAAAGGAAATAAAGATATTCGTTGATCACATTTTATAAAACGATTAATTAATTTATAAATAAAGATATAATCATAATACTGAAACAAGTAAATAAGTGTTTGTACACTGAAAAAATTATAAAGTCCAGTATAATCGTGATAAAATATGCCGGTGGATTCGTTGTTTTATATGAGCAGAACCTAAGTGGCGTATGCGTGACAGACTCAATTTGATATTTAACATTAGTTAGAATAAATTTAGGTGTATCTGTATTCCTCGTTTTATAAAGAACGTGACAGTTAGATTTCGATTTTTTGTATTGTTTCACCTTTAGAGCGTCGGTGTTTTGAAAGAGTTCACGAACCACATTGTTCTATTGATATTTGGTCGAAGATTCGAGCCCATATAGGAGCCGACTGAGAAGACGTTGGCGAGTCAGACTCCTTGCTGCAAAATTTCAAACAGATGTTCTATTCGCAAGGAATATACCGTATACTCATCGGTATGTTTTGTTGACGCTTGAAGTTGATTACCACGTGTATTATTTATTTTGTATTATAATTTTCGCTTTATTGCCGATATAGATTTGATGACGGAAAGTGACGAAAGATAGGATAATCTTTTGAATTTCGACAATAACGATTATTATAAAAACTTTCAGCTAAAGTCTCGATGTTATTTTTAATTTGAGGAATGTTCATTATTGAAAAAAAATTATAATTTCGATTTTGTTTGAATATAACCGGATAGATATTTTTAAGAATATTGTCAAAATTTAAAATGCGAAGATTCCAACACGGTCCAGTAAAGTAAATGGAAATTGAACTAATGGAAATTTAAAAAAAAAAAAAAGACGTTCTGAAGAGACCGGATTCCGTAAATAAAGGAGTTGCGTGTTAATAAAGGAATATTAAGTATTTCAACTGCACTTACGTTATTTGTGAGTTTATCTATTTTCAGTTATACATTCCCCGAGGCAGGAGCGAAACGTTGCTTAGAACTTTCTTTGTTTCATATTAATAGCTCTTTAAAATAAACCGATATTTTAAGGAAACAGATGGCTCGCGGCAGTAGACGAAATACAAAATTAAATAATTGAGAACAGCTATTTATGTCTACTCGAGGTTTTATTAGTTTTTCAAATTTTCATGGGCATTTAAACTTATGTTACCATTAATTTAAAAAGACTAATAAGTGCACATTATTCGCCTGCTTCGAGTTTTACAAAAAATTACGATTTCAATTTTCTACAATCATAAGGAACGAAATTATCTTAAAAACTTTAAAATTCTTTTCTCGCAATATAGGAAACACAAAGTCATTGAATATAGATACTGCTTAACTGTAACAGAAGCTTGAATATATGTCTAATTTTGTAAATAAATAAAAAAAGCCCCATCTAAAAAGAATAATATATTGTAAAACTTCATTTCTCGAATAAATGTACCTATAGCTTCATAAATATTTTCACAATCAGGCTTGACTCGCTGATTCAAAAACTGCGAGCATCTCCATCTTTAAGTTTCTATATCTGGTTAATTGTTCCTTCAAGTTCTAAAAACATATATATACATACATACATATATATATATATATATATATATATATATATATATATATATATGTAAAACACAATTCTTTCGAAGGTTTTATGCATTCCTTTTACTTCACTGTTCACAACACTTTTTTCATGTTTCTGCAAGGTCCTGTACGGAACTTTAAATTACTCCAATGTTCGTGTTATCTGTTAATTATTGCACAGTAAAAGTATAGTGATTGAACTGAATATAATACAGTCCAGATCTTCGGTCATTTAAGATGAGAACAGAAATGGCCCGGTGAAGATTTTTTACCCCTTTTTCATGAAAAAAATTTCTTTAAATAAAATCAGCGTTTCCATCGAATGATATAATCTACATCATTGCCTGTCGCAGTCGCGTAATTTCAACGGCTCTTCATTCGCGGTGCATTAATATCGTCTCGCAGATATTCAAAAACCAATCGCACGTCGTTACTAGCCAGAAAGTTTTGCTTTAACCAGTGATATACGCTCTTGAGTTATTGGATTTCAGGCGATTGAAAAAAAGAGCGAATATATATATATATATATATATATATATATATATATATATATCGTTAATTTTCTTTCATGTTTGCAATCTGTTGAGCGGAAATGCATTAACTGCTCCTATATATACTGATGTCTTTACTAATTGGAAATATGTTTACCGTGGACAATGTCTGTGCGATGATTTTACCTATATATTAAAAGCTCACTTTTAGCTCTTCTGTTCTAGAACTAAGTTCTTGTTTCCATGAATTTGAGTTTACTCTTTTGTGTAATTATTCAGTTATTTTGAATTTGTATTTCACTGAAGGTTCATTTTCAGTAGCTGCTTTATAATTCATAAATACTTAGGGTTTTACGGTATCGGCATAATAAGGTATTTGTAAAAAATACTATGTTGGTATTAGAAAATTACCATAATTAATAATCTTATATTGCGTTATTATTTTGAAACCACTAGTGTCGAATTGCTATTTACATTGTCTAGATATCTACAAAATGAATCGAGTATTTCATTGGGACCAATTAATTGTTTTAATTCAGCTACCTTTAATATATTTCAAATACTAAAATCAGAAAATATATTTTTTACGTTATAAAATACATAATTTTAAATTTTATATGAATAACCTCCAACATGATTTTGAATGAAATAGAAAATCTAATTTTGAGTTAGACATGTTAACAAAAATAAACACGATAAAAATTTTTTTTTCTTTTTCAGCATAGCGTAATAAAATAATTAAACGGTGTGCTAAATGTAATCAAAAAATAGCTCAAAGTATATTTTCAGAAAAAACAGACTATGAATCCTGAAATAACAGGGAAATAATTGCAGATTTAGACGACCCTATTGATTCTTCCGATCACACACGCATGTAATCAAAGAAAACGACAATGCGAGAATAATAAATTAATAAATATTTTCAATCTACTAAAGCTATAGCTGATAACAATATTTCATATTGCTTGAAAAGTCACACTAACGATTATTATCCCATATTATATATGTAGGAAAGAAAATATTGTTCACAAAACGTATCCTTGATCCTGTCGCGAAAAATTTCGGCTTGCACTTTGTCTTCTCTTGTATGTCAGATCAAGACGAGACGAGACTATAATGCCAATCTCGCGTATCGTCCGTCAATGCCCTAAACACACCAACACATGCGCACGCACAGACACGTATATAAATACATACCTCCTTGCCGTCCCAGAGCCTGTAATTTCGCCACTCGGCGAAGCCCGGCCGCCAGTACTCGACCGTGTACTCCTCGGTGTACTCGACGCCGTGGCCGTGGCCGTGTCGGCCCTGCGTCTCGATCGCCGTTACGACGTGGGGCCCGGCGAGGTCGATCTGCAGCCACTCCCTGACGCCGCTCTCGATCTGGCGCTTCGGGCACCAGGCGCCGCCGGCCGTCTCCTTGCGCAGCCTGAATGAGATTAATATTATTGCACGCTGCGGATCTTGGAGCGATTATGCATTGGGGGAAATCTTTTTTTTTTTTTTTTTTTTATAGAATGAGTTGGAGATTGTTTCATTATTGCGTATTTTTTCTGTAATTAATTCGTTTGCGAAGTGAAAAAAATGAAACCCTATGTTCGAATCTCTGTTGCGCGTCGCGATGACGTCGTTGGAACATCGTGTAATTGATGGATGCATTTTAACTGATTTCAGTAGTATCGGTATCACGACCATTATGAGATCGCGAAACCATTGTCCGACGCAGCGCGCGCTATAACTTAATAGAGACCTTAATTTATTTAATATCGAGCACCAGAACCGGAAGCACGACGCGTGTCTCTATATAATGAAATATAATATTCACGCACAACGTCACGATCTGTCAAAACAGAAAGTATAGAGCAGCTGCGTTTAATTATGTATAAGCGATCTGAATTAAAGTGCTCCTCAAATATCTTTTTCATTCGATTTCATGCGTACCTGCGTACGGCTGAGCGCGCTTCCGGTTCGGTTCTCGACATTGAATTATTAATAAATCGAGGTTTATTAATTTTTATCACGTGCTTTGTCACACAATGGTTTCACATTGTCATAATGGTCATAATGCTTCTAATGAAATACACTCTATTCATGGTCGAATAACGTCATCGTGGCGCGTAATAGAGTCTCAAGTTCAGAATTAGATTTTGAGGCAATTTCGATAATTAGTAATAATTTCGAAAAATTAGTTAAAATTATTCGTGTGCGATTTAAGAAGATCGGCATCTAAATCATTGGAATTTTTAGCTGACCAAGTTCATTTCTCCATTCTTAAAGTCTATATATTTTCGTACGGTATTGCAGTAATTAAATTAGCATAACTGATGGATTGTATTGACATCGAGAAGAATATTGTGCCCATTTCTTCGATATTCGGTGAATTTTTCAAAAGTTAAAAAAATATTTTTGTATACCGAAAACAAAAGTGTATCTCTCGCTCTCGAAAAAGCTCAAATAAATTTACCGACCGTGCGCCATTTTCTTTCCATTAAAAGTAAAATCTACAAATATAGATCAAAATGTTCAAAATTCAATTGGAAGAATTTAATTTGGCTAAGGGGATTTTCATCAAGCTAAAATTGAATTTTTTTTGTGATAAATTATTACGGGATTTTTATTCTTGCTTGGTCGGTTACTGAATTTCTGAAAATAAATTGAATTATTCAGATTCTGAATTTTTGGTCTCTTCATACTCATAAAATAAATTATATTCTCCTTTATTTATCATCTGTTGCCTTAAGCTAAAGAATAAGGCGACATTATTCGATAATTGTTATAAATCTAATAGAATTGTTAATGAACAAATGTAACAGAAAGAACAAATAATTAAGTGAGTCAAGTTTAATTTATTACTTGAAAGAAAAGAGTTTAAAGTTGTATGAAAGTTACAAATAAGTGTATTCAAAATTTATTTTTTAAATAAAACGTATTTTTTTTGAGTCGATAATTTTGCAAAAGTAATATCTATTCGTACTAGCATGAAACTTAGCTTCTCGTTTTCTTTACAACAAGGCATAACTATCCAATTACTTATATTGTTCAACGGAAGAAGTGAATTAAATAATTTTTATACAATAAATAATATTATTTATAATTCATTTTTACTGTTACATAGTATAAAAAAAGTTTATAAATAAAAAAATGATATTTATTTTATTGTATTTGATATGCTAGATTATTATTGTACATAATTGAAGCTACAAAGTTATGTTGATGATCAGTGTGTTCATCCGATTTGAACCCAATTCTCTCATTATTAACAGTTTTGAGAAAAAAGATTTTAAAAGTATAACTTATTTATTATATATATATATATATATATATAGTTGAATATTAACACATATACCTACAATACAATATTCCTAGTCATTATTACAGTATTTTGATAATAACGTCAAAAAGCGAACAAATTTCACCACGAAGAGGTGCACCACTTTTTTAGGGTCGAGTGTAACTTTGACTTTAGAATACCTTATAGTCTCAATTAAATTAAAAACTGATTAATCAGATCCATGTCTCGAAGTTATAATGCAATAATAGTAATAAAATTTATCCTTATAATATTCAGATAATTTATTTTACAATTCAAGATTGTATTTCCAAAAAAAGTGTAGTAATTGTAGTAACTCGAATAGTAATTTTTTGAAAAATCTAATAAATAAGCTAAGCATATTATATTTTTTTGGTTGCGACAACCAACTGTTATCTTCTCGACGAGCACCGTACCATGACTCACCATGTATCGATTGAATTACTTGAAAAAAAAAAAAAACACATCTTTCTATTTGCTTCGATTATTTTCCTCTTTAATTAAAAATTCCAGTCTGCTTTATTGTTTCAATAGTCACGAATCGGCTCGGTATGTTACATATACATTGAACGTTTCTTTAACAAAATTCCGAGTTTCGGTGTTGTACGAATATAATAATTATCACTGGAGTAGGATGGGGATGGGGGATGCGAGAGAGGTACGCATCAGTCCCGTTAATAGAGAGCCTTCCGCACAACAGTTATCCTACGAAATTTTCCATATAAATATACTCACTTGCAGTCTGTTAGTTGCTTTTGAAACGACGACGATCTGCCTCCCCCCCCCTCCCGACGATCATCAAAGAGGAGTATATATATATATATATATATATATATATATATATATATATATATACACGCTCAACGAGCATACTCGCGCTCCGTAGTTTCGGAAACGTTTCGCGGGGCGTACTTGGACTGTTGGTTGAAGGTGGGGAGGGGGGAGGAAGAAGGAGGCTTGTGGAACTACTATCACCGATTCACCGTACGCGTACGTATCGCAGCGCGCAACGGCGAGGGAGAGGGGATTGTGCTTTTGATAATGAGCGAGGAAGATGGGACGGGCGAAGACTCTCCGCCCTGCAAGCTCGAATGGAAGGATATATATATATATATATACATATGAGAGAGGGTTCAATACATAGCGGGGGTAGGGGTTGATTGTGCGAGAGGGCGCGCGCACGTCCGGGCATTAAGCGCGACGAAACTTCGCGATAAATTCGCTCCGAACCGCTCTCCGTTCCTGCAGCATGTATATCGCGCGCCTGAGTATTGTACTTGAGAGAAAATATCATTAGGTCCTCATTATTCGAAGTGTATTTTTTGTGGGTTCCACTGGATGAAGGGATACAAAAAAAGGCGTGTATATATATATATATTGAGTATATGAACTTTGGTCTTGATATCGATTCCGTGTCGTATTTCTGTATCCTACTTTTCGTTTTATTGTTTAATTTAATTCTAACTACTGCTCGTCAAAACGCGTACAAAAAATGCATAGCAATTAATCATCGTGATTAAATAAGGCGCCAGTTGAAATATGGATTCTGGATTTCTCGAGAAAGTTAAAAATATAGTATGTACGTATATATTAATCGCTATTCCAGCCAACGACATAAGTGCATTAAGCGAAGGCGAAGTCATTCAGATTAGTAAATTTTAAAGTTTCTTAATTCTGTAGAATCCTTATCGTAAGAATTGTTTTTACTGCTCTGTTCCTGAATTCGCGCGAAACTTGGAAAAGTGAGATTATAGCTTTATAAATGCGCAATATTTTATTTACCTGGCACAAAGATTATGGGATTTGATCTATTTCGTTAGCCTCTCACATTAATTGCGCAGGTTCACAATAAAGCGGTTTTGACACGAAAACTTTTTTCTGTGCATTTAAAACTCTCGACTTAAAATTAGTTATGAATATAGCCCTCACCGCCCCCCTATTGCAAATTTCCAGACTTTAAAAATATCTGAAAAAATCGTTTTGTAATCGTAGGATTAAAAATAAGGCTTGTAGAGACGAAAATTTATAACCTTCTTTTCCAAAAATCCCATCGTTGCAAACCATTTTTAATATGACAACACTGTGACTGGTAATGTCAAGATTAAATCTAAGATAATCATAGGATGGCCGGAAAAAATTTTATGTAAATTTTACCTTCACTTTTTGCTTCTGAGAGTCGTATTTGTCATATAATCGCTTTAGAATTTTTCCTGCGCAATAATCTACATCCATGTTTGATTACGCCATTCAGAAATGTAAAAGATTATCCATATTATTGTATTTATTTTTTAAACTATTTACGGTAGCTTTAAATTTCAAAATATAAAGACACGGTTTGATGTGCGTTTCAAAAAAAAAATTTTTTATTAAATAGTTCATTTGCAGCATTGTCTTATCATAAGGGTCATAGAGAAATGATCAAAAAGTCATAGAAAAGGATTGTCTATATTTTGATAGTGCGATCAGCAAATGTTTGTTTACCATTTAAATACCTCCAACTGTCAGTCGAATCATTAATTATTAATAAATGGTTGACGATCGAAATTCGATGAAATTTTTTGATTGAAAGGATAACGTTTCAAAGATATTAAATCATTTTGTCAACACTGCAAGGGATATTATTTATTAGCACTTTTAAAGGAATCTAATACGAGGAACTCTGAGATCCGCGCAAGCACAAGATATTAGCTATTATTTGGAAAAAGCCCTACGCCCTTCTTACATCGTCCGATACGAGAAAAGAAAAATTGGAACCACTACTGCCAGTCCACTTATCGACTACAGATGGAGTCTTTTTAAACTGTCGTTGTTGCGGGTTAGTTCGAACATTTGGCACACGATGCCTGACAGCCTCGACCCCATATATAACACTTCACCCCATATTTAACACAAAGCCGTTAGTAGTGTAATTTAATCCTTATATCGGAGAAAAATCGCGGGGTGAACTAATTTTGTACGCGTAGGCGTGCTGTTAACGTGGAATATCAGTGAGCGCTTAGTTGAGAGGGTAAAGGGAGGGAGGCAGATAATTTTACAGTTAATCGGAAAATGCTTATACATATAGTGTGTGAGAAGTGGCTAAAAACTCTACTAACTATATATATATATACTATACTAATATATAGTAAATGCCACTTTGCTTCATAAAAATAGTAAGGATATATTTCGTAGGACAAGCCAGTAAACCTCGAAACAAAACGCCTTTATGAACACAATTATTATGTAAATACTCAAGATGACAGATTGGTCATAGCTAATAAGTAAGTTCGACCAAATGGCGTAGATTTGTTTAACAAAGAACGATTAATAGAAAGCAAGATATTTTCAAACTTAAAAAATATCTTGTATAAGAAAATCTTTAAATATTACAAATAAACTGCATGCATTGTATCTAATTTTTACACGCATTTCTTCGCTAGAACATGTATACAAATTTTCAGGTAGATTATTACTATTGACAAAAACACAAGGGTTCTTTATGCCGTTAATAAAATTTAATATAAAAATTATGAATTACACTTTAAGTTCACTTATTTAAAATTTGTTTATATTATCTTCATTTAATTAGTTCTGTTTCTTTTTAATGTTTTTGTTGTTTGATAATCTTTATAAATAAAAAGTGTATCCTATACTGAAGAAAGTTATTGTTACGTGAAAGATTCCGTATATATCAATAAAAAATTTTCGATGTTAAAAAATGTATCAAGTATATAATTGTCAATTTTTATATGAGGCGCTACAAAATTCAAAAAAAAAATTTTTCTTCTTTTTTTTAATTAGTATTTTACAAAGCATACGTTCATTAATACTCTTATGTAAATTTTTAACAAATAATTTTCGATTCCTGAACAATATGCAATTTAATCAGGTAAGGGTAACGAAACGAATGCAAGACAAGAGAAATACACTCCGGGCGGAGATTAAAATTTATTTTGCACAGTTTCTTTTTCTCGCTTTTCGACGACCAAATAATTGATTTACACGAATATACGCACTGTTTTTTTTGGCAACGCTCGAAACAGAGACGCGCGCGAGCGTATCAATAAATAAAAAAAAAGGGCGGGGCTAGCGAAAAATACAGCCCAGATCGAATGACGGGCGTGAAAGTGCGCCGCGTGGATAGATAAAGCGAGAGGGGCGGGGGGAGGTGGAGTCGCTTTGCGTTTTTCCGTTCCGGCGGCGACTTCCGGTGTGAATCGCCCTCGCCTGCGTTTCATCCCTCCTCTTCCATCCACCTCCCCCCGTCCCACGGGCGTTTAACGCGGAGGAAACAGAAAGGGGACACTCGCGGGAATCTCGTTAGCCTCCCCCGACCCCCGTAAAAGCAAGCCACTGTAGCGCGGCGCGGCGGGCGCGCGCGCCTCGTCTACGTGTACGGTAAAAAAAAAAAGCTTTTTTCGTTCTATACAGGTAAATAGACACACACACACACACACACACACACACACACACACACACACATATATATATATATATATATATATATATATGGAGATCGTAGTAGTTGTCGATCGAGTATCTCGTGCAATTTGGCGCAGGGGCGAGGTGAACGCTACGCTTGGGCGTCATCTTCGGTCATCGGATTAAATGGATTCGGCCGACAGGATTGGCTGAAAATGAAAGCCGAGAGAAAGAGAGAGAGAGAGAGAGAGAGAGAGAGAGAGGGGGGGGCGAGTGGAAAAATCGGCTCGAATGGATTTTCCAGCTCGTTGAGTGCCGCGCTACTCCGCAAATATAGCGTGTCCCACTCGCGCGCTCGAGCATACGCACGTGATATGAAAATATATACGATAGAGGAAGCGAAGTCGTTGGGAGGACTGTACGAGCCGGCAAAGGATCTCTCTTGGTTCGAGGTCTCTAGTGAACTAGGAAAAAGTAAGCTCGCCCCGAGGTCGCGGAGGCGATCATTCGTTTTATAGAATGACTTGCGCAATTGTTATACATTGAGCGATGAGCAAGGATCGAAGGTGTATTCAGAAAATTTTTTCAGAACATATCATCTTCATTGTATCCATGGGCCCTAATGGAATTGGTGCAGCTAAATGTAGTTTATTGTATCAGAAATGTGTAAGATGGAATTTCTATAGAATATAATTCGTATAGAAAATCCTTATCGTTATTTAAGCGTGAGGAAAGAGAGGAAAAGATAAACGAAAAGTCAGAGGGATAATCAAATCGGTGGCTCCCTACGATTTCACGACACTTTCGTATATTACAGGACAGTTAATGTACGTACTATGATGTAAAAATTGGCCTACGTACTTGCCAGATGTTAACTCAAAATTTTGCCAAAATTATACGTCTAGCGGTATTGATTACAAGGTTCGATCTTACTGGTCGAGCAAAAGTTGCTTTCGGCAGTCCTTTCAGATACTATACGGAAAATTGAAAAACACTCCGGCAAAGTTTGCCATTCAAAATTATTCAATGAATTCACGATTTAGACGAATAATAATAATAATAATAATAGTAATAATAATAATAATAATATTTGCTCACACTGTGCATATTGGCATCGTGCTTTTCAAACATGTACAATAGATGACAGTATACAATGCGGCATTCAATCAATCGAATTATCAGTAGCCGATGGAAGTGACTTATTTATTATTATTGTTGTTGCTATTATTATTATTATGATTATTATTATATTATAACCCAATGGACATTGACATCGACGTTCGAATTACAATTGAATATTAAACCCTATTTCCCCGAACGACAATGTAAATCTGTAGACTTTGTCAAATTAAAGCAGCTTTACTTATATAATTTATTCGTTTAATTTTTAACGATGTTGTATTATATATAACATTGCAGAATATGCTACTTAACATAATACAATTAAGTGATTTTTGTCCAACATCGTGGCGAAATAAATAGCTTTTTTTAATCTAGAAAATTCGACTCAATGCGCATGCTAATGCTTTCTTACTATTATATTCCATGTACAATCGAATTGACATGAACTGTTTAAGGGTAATGATTAGTTTTTCCCAATATTTAGTTAACGCTAATTAATAAGTAATGGTACATATATAAATTGTTATTCAATAATGTTCGTCCAGCGTCTGGCACGAATTTTTTATTTCATGCATTGACATAATCACTTTTTAAGAAGCGATAATCACTCCTTAATCGTATGTTATGAAGTAATAATTATATGCTTATCCATCTAACCAAAAATTAAAAATAAAGTTATGGGTACTTTAATTTGAAATGTATGAGTATCAGATTTGTTATTTGAAAGTCAAAAAAAATATATATACATATTTTTTTTTAATTTCCGAAAAATTGTTTACATCCACTTCCAAAATATTATGCATAACTTTTTTATACCGGGCAAATAAAATCTATGTTACGAAAATAATCTATAATCTATTAGGAGGCGAACTTAGTTTTTGACCTTCACGTTTAGATGGCGGTATAAGTAGTACGAAAAGTCAGATGTGTCGGATCTAGTACTTATTTTTCAGGTATGGCATTTACCAATAAAATTCAGTTAACAGGCGCCATCGTTTGTGTAAACATTATAATTTTTTGAACAGTGAAAAATGAATCCGAATAAATCGTTTTTTCGACATGTCCTTTTGCACTATTTTGATTTGAAAAAAAGTGTAGCAGAAACTTATCGATTATTTCAAGAATGTTATGCGAACAAGCTCCATCGCTTGCAATATGTAAAAGAGTGGTTTCAGCACTTTGGAGGTGGTCATACTGATGCTAATGACAAAGAACCGAAAAAGTTGGTGAATTGCAAGCATTATTGGAAGAAAACTCAGCTCAAGTGCAGAGAGAACTCGCTAATAAGTTACAGTTTTCTGTAAAGCTTTCTCGTTGAGTCTATAGATGAGCCAGATGCCATTGGTTCATCAGATACCATGACATGTAGGAAAATATACAGTATTGTCTAAAAGTTTAGCTGATTATTTTTTGGTAAATGTTCATTACGAATACCGTAGTGAAAATGGGCACAAATTTTCTTTGCGGCAATTGTAATTGCACGATATCAACGATTTCAAGCTCGCATGAAAAACTTAAAAAAAAATCCCGAACAATTTGGAATATTTACTAACGCGTTTTACATAAAATTAGTAGATTTTATCGAAATTCATATTTTATACACCATAAATTTCTACTCTAGATCTTAATTTTCTGCGAAAAATGGAATGAAAGATAAGCTTCCCCCAGATGATACATCGTGAACTGCTCTAAAATCACGTTTATTGTTTAAAATTTATTTAGAAGACTATGAATTCCAGACTAAAGATCTGCCGCTTTAATTTTATACATTTTTCTTAAAAACTGAAAAGTTTTTGATATACCATAATTTTTATAGGTTTATTCTGCGCTTCAATTGTGTAAATTTTTACTCTGTTATTCGTAATCAGCATACCTTTCGAACATAAGGATATCAAATTTCTGGACAATCGGTGGTGTGAACTTCCTGGGATAAAAAGTTTATACTTCAGCTATGCTGAGATAATAAATAATGCCTGGATAATCATGTAAAACGAACCGAACTCTATGTTCAATGAACCGAATGAAGGCGCCATATATTTGTTATATTGTAAATGTTAGTTTACAATGATTTTTGATGATATCGAAGCAATTTCTGAAAACAAAATCTCGTCATTCGAATACAACACATATAGAAGGAAAGCTGAACATTCATTTCTTTTTTTTGTACGAAAAATGATATAAAGTTATTAAAAACAGCAAAAATTAATCCATGCGAACGAGATTTATATTTTAATGTTTCTCTCTCTTTAAAGCATGTAGCGCCTGTTTTATAATTAAAAAGCACTGTTCAAATAATATTTTTTTATTTTTTCAAGTTATATGTGTTTGTTTTTACATATTTCTCAGAGTGTTAAAGGATATATTTGTAAAAAAAAAGATCAAAGTTTTCTCTTATAGCGACACCATGAAAAGTATAAAAGCGCTTCTTCTTGCTCACATCATTTGTCTTTTAGTCATGACCATTTCTTTACTCGTGCTATATTGAAATAATACTGAAAATTGCTCCCTTGTCAGTTTGAGAAATGCTTTCTGTATTCTTCGAAGTATGAAGCTTCATACAACCTATAAATGTAAAAGTTCCGGAGATACGCCCATATAGACTTGGTATCGTGCAGTAAGATGGGGCAGGCCTTATTTCGAAATAGATAAAAACTTCGCTAAAAGACGTCCTTCAAATATGTTCAATACTTTTGTATTATATAATGTCGGGGACCTCATGAATGAAGCATTATATACAATGAAGTACGTCACATGATCGGACGTGTAAATAAACGTATAAGATTGGGGAATGCTTTTGCAATTATGCTGGTCTTATAAATGGTTAATTATGAGCACGTCCAGATTATTGAAATGTAAAGAATTGCAAAATCAGTTCATATATTTTTTTTTAAAAAATAAAAATTCAAAACGAAAGAAAGTGTTGTTTATATCCAGAATTACCTTGGGCGCAGTTGGGATGGATGATGCTGATATGCCGATGTAATACATTATAATGTTCATTGCAGAATATAAAGTCGGATGGGACTCTCTTTCTCTCTCTCTCTCTCTCTCTCTCTCTCTCTGAGCCGTGCTCTTGTGTAATAATTGCTTGTACAGTTGAAAATTCGAACAACCCTTTATATATATATATATATATATATATATATATATATATATATATATATATACACACAAATGCACAACTGCGAACGAAGCGCGATCGCTTCCATTTTCCCGTGGGAAGTATTCCGAAGCTCCAATTACCTTAGGTAAACATTTAGCCGCGCGATACAAATGAACAGCGGCCCGCTCTCCTTACGTCCCGTCCAACGGTCCGGTATCCGCCGGTTCATCGATAATTATTCCGGGCTCGACGATAATTATTATCCGACAGCCCGCCTGTATACGATTACTTTACACGTAGCAACAGAAAAACAAAAGTATGCGTTTCGCTGTCCTCGCGGCCTCGTCGCCTAATAAACGTCCCCCCTCTCCTCTCCTACCATTCTTTTGCCAGGATTGACCGTAATTGGGCAATGGTGCGAGAGAGAGAGAGAGAGAGAGAGAGGGGGGGGGGAGAAAGAGAGTACCGCTCGTTTAAACCGGGACGTCGGCGTATAAAAATTGATTGCTTGTTAAGCGGGAGGATATATACATTCCTGGGGAATCGAATGGTAAACTCTTCTGATTGGGCGTTGTTCGTTTCCCTGCGCGGGACGGTAGGAGGGGAGGGTTTATGGTCACCGCTATACGGCTGATTCGAACGATGCAATTTTTATCGACGCGGTTTGCTCTTCCATTTTTGTGCGTTCTTTTGTTGGTTTTTTTTTTGTTTTTGTTTTTGTTTTGTTTTTTTTTTTTTTAATATTTCAGCGAGACCTTTAATTATTATTATGCGCGTCGTTGGCGTGATTGCTTTAGCAATTGATAATAATCCATTGAAATTAATTGGTTGTCAGTTAAATTTTCAGACGGGTTCCGCGCATCCGAACGAAGAGCAAAGCGTCAACGCGAAGGTACATATGGATTTGGAGAACAGGTTGCTCGTCAATATTCTCGTAGATTACCGATCCAATAAGTCGGTATTACATGTGTATTATTATATATAAATATAGTATTTTTATAAATGTAGTCGACTATCCTGCGCTAATATCAACGTATATGAATATAGACGTTCGTTCTACATGTCTTCAATAATAATACGTCCTTATTGTTATCCCAGATTTAATAAGCATTCGATCTGGATCCCTTTTAAATTATTACTCGTTAATTGCTTTAACGAGACGATCCTAATTGCTACGCTTTCAGTCGAATATATGCTTTTAGTATCGCGTATCAGCAGTTTTAAATACTCTAGAATTTAATGAAAAGCGATCGATATCGCGACCATACCTTTCTCACGTCTCATTGATAGAATAAAAGATTATTCTACTCCTTCCGTAATGCATACATCTTAATTCCGCATCGATTTTTAATGTTTCAGCGAGGTCTTTAATGATTATTATTATGCTTCTACGACGATAAAACTCATTTCATAATATTATTTGTAAAAATAAACATTTTCACCTCGAGTATTTCGTACTCTAAACTAAAATAGACTCTTCTCAAGATGCGCGTTGTTCTAGATTTAAAATCATAAATTACCGAATCTTTTGCATAAAATGGCTTCGGATTAAATTTGACGACTAAAATTGCGAAAGTTTCACAGTCCGCACAGTTGCTAAACTAAAGGCTGTCGTGTATTTTTCAAATAAACGCGAAATTGATGAGCGCGACGGAATACGTGTACGAAAATCTAAAGATCTAAAAAGCCCTCTCCGCCCCCCCGACCCCTCCCGCCCATTCCACCCCACGCCAGATGTGTATCAAATATGTCGAACGGATTCTGTTATAAATAGCCCATTCGACACGGGAGTATATCGAGACGGGGTGAAAGTAGATGATTGATTGTGCGCGAGAAAATATACCGACCGGGGAAGAGAAGGGGGGAGTAGGGGGTGATTGTGCGAGGATGAAAAGATTTGAAAGTCGAATTGAGGTAAACAGAGTGTATGAATACGACATATCGAACGTACGTTCAAAAATGACAAAAAAACAACAATAAAGTTTTATTTTACATATATATGTATATAAATATATATATATATATATATATATATATATATATATATATATATTGATAAAAAAACTATCTGCATAAAATTTTTATATCCCATTATATCATATTGTTGGCGAACAAAGCTATACATTTTCCGATAAGCGACGATACAGAGATTGCCATTTATTATCCCAAGACACAAAGCGATATATTTATCAAAAAATGATTATTTGAAAACTTATAATTATGAATATTATCGCTCTGAGGTCTTAAATTATGTTTTCACAAGCGTTGAATCCATATAAAAAAGATTACGATCTAGACGCACGGAGAGATGGCTCTGTAGGCGTTTAAAAATGATGGAAAATAAATAAAATTTAAAGGAAAAAAAAATTTGTTTGAAAAACCGATGTTAGTGACATGTCAAAAACAGAATATCCATTGATCAGATCATGATGCATATCGTAGTATTGTAATTTATAGAAATTGTTCAGTTTCTGTGTAATGAGTAACGTGATTTTTGTTATTAAGCGAAAATATTGATTTATAAACACCTACAGAAGGAATAAAATTATCTTCGAAACGTAACTCCGTCGATTAATTTAATCCGAAAACCCGGTTCTTATTATCCCACGATCAATTATTATTTCAGAATACGGAGCTTCAATCTCTCTACGTCCCGAGCACACACGAATGTGCTTCGTTTATCAGGAATCTAAGAAAGAAATTTTCATTTTATATCTAAACGATACGTCGTGTGTCCAATCCAGAAATCGCGTGTGCACGCCATCTATTATTTTCTGACTTATCGAGATTATTCGCAGGATCAATAATTGCAGGTCATATCACGGGCTGTTCTATTTGTCGATAAATACGAGTGACGCTAATAAATCATTGGAATTAATATTCGGCGACTCGCTGTTATCTAAAATATTTAAATCGTTATAATCCTTTATCCGAGCTCTGTAGCTGTACATAATCTGTTTTATTTTATTTTTCAAACGTTAAAATATCAAATAGTGTTGAAATAGTAACAAAAACTTATATTTAGAGTATTTCCCATCTCAATTCGTTATCCAGAAGCTACCTTCCATCGTTCACAACCGATGCTCGTTAACGAAGCTCCTCTAAAATGGCAAAAATGGCGGAGAAAACTAAAATTAAACATCGTTACTTTGGATATCTTAATAACGCGCAGATATTTTTTAATACGCGTGTTACATTAAAATTTTTTTAATAACGTGAGATTATTTGGGAGTAAAGAAAAATCATGAAAAAGATTAAAAACCATGTTATCAATATTGTATAGACTAGGATGGTGACCCGGTAAAATGAAATATCATTTAGTAAACAATAAATTATTAAAAATTATTGCATGTTTTATTTTCGTATGAGCGTACATCTACGAAAAGTTAATCATAAAATAAACATTATTATAATTCACGAACCATTGTTCTATTTATTCTTCAAATTAATCATTTCATTTGATAACTCGTTGTAGATGATAATCGCATGATTTTAACAAACATTTTTTTAACTGTAGTCTCTCTTTATTATTGAGAATCTACCTCAAGGCAGGCGCGAAATAATTGTATTTCTCCATCTCTTTCTACTCTTCTCCGTATTATGTAGATGCGAGCGAACGTCTCTCCATATTCACAATGACTGAACCCTCGTCGATCGAGCACATGTCTGACCATTGCACCGCTCGTACCACTACGGAACCCACATTCCTCTTTGGTCGAGCTATCGTGTATAATAGGATAGGTGCATCGCTCGAATTGTTATAGAGTTCTTTTTCTTATTTAAATAATGCAGTATAACATTTTCATCATAATTATAGATATTCGTAATTCTTATTCGTGCATGAGTTTAGGATATTTCAGTGTACATACTAAAGTACTAAAATACATAAAAAGTTTTGTTAGTCTTTATGTTTTTAATGGTTGTTATAATTAAATGTGTATAAATAATGTTAAACAATATTTATTCAAGGTTTTTGAATTAACATTATAAAATTATAATTAAAAATTGCATGATATAATTGTAGTATATACACTAGCTAAGGTGAGATAATTTGAAATGTTCAACCTAAATAATGAATAATTAATTAGACCAAGAAACTCAAGTTGTTGCTGCAGTATCGAACGAAACTGCTATGCGCACAGAAGCAAGACACTAATACGTTATCAGTTCAAATCTTCTCCGAACAACTAATTCTCCAAGTTTGTTTATTTGCTTAATTAATTAACAAATTCAGCAATGGTCAAAATCGCATGATTTTATCGACATTTTAGACTATACGAGCGATAAATCCCATTACTTGGTAAGTTAAGGTAAAAAAAGCCTTCGTCCGAATTAAATTGAACATTATCTGCTTTGCACAAGATATTAATAAACTACGTAGACTGTCGAAAAACAAAAAAAAAAAAAAAAAAAAAATTATCAACCACTTTTTTCTCCGCACCTTCGCATTTAATTTATCGAATCGAAGGCGAGGGGGACGCGCAAGCCGACGCGCCCGGCCCCATTATACAAGCGTGCGAGAATTTACGCGCCTTCTCGCCCGCTATCAATCGCGTATAAATCAAGCCAACTCGCCCGCGCGCGACTTTCCCCTCCGATTCTGCCCGTATTGGGCTCGGGGTCGCCCTCCCGGCATTGTGCGCCGCGCCGGCGCAGCGAACCGGCGCTTTTGCAGATCGCTCGAATCTGTTCTTTTGTGGCTGCGGGAAAAGGGTGAATGGGACGGAGGGAAGGAGATAGAGAGAGAGAGGGAGAGAGAGAGAGAGAGAGAGAGAGAGAGAGAGAGAGAGAGCACAGCTGGTAAGCACAGCTGATAGACGTGTGGCCAGCGAGTAATGGAGAATGAAACGGGTATTTGGAACGGGGGAAAATTGTCGAGTGCTCGGACTATGGCTGATAGATTAATCTTCGATAATTCAGTTTTCTCGCGGACCTTTAAGTATTCACTGTATTTGAAATTCATCGAAGAATGGAATGAGAATGTTTATGTTTACAAAAAAGACATAATCGGCAATATTTACTTATGCCGATACAGAGCAAGAAAATGCAGAAATAAAAAGGTGTAGTTTTGAGTTCAATATGTCGAACTTTTGTCAAAAAAAAAAAAAAAACAATATACTTGAATGAAGTTAAATATTTTTTTAAATAATTCTGGTGGAGCTTTCTATAGTGTTAGTCGAAGCTTTTAAAGTGAATGGATTAAAACAAAAATTTAACGATTGCCTTTTTTTCATATGTTTGTACGAATAACAAGAAATCTATAGAATCGGGGGTAGGATTGATTTATATTTTTCAAAATTTGTTCAATAGATTCGCATATGCTTTATTTAAAAAAAATCTATTATGTTGACTCTGTGTTTTATATAGCAGATATTATATATATATATATATATATATATATATATATATATATATATATATTCTGAGGCCTACGATGGCTCGATCGCTAGAGCGAAGGACTAGTAATTCAAATCCCGGTCTCGGCCGATTGACACAAGTACCGCTGTAATAATTTACATGTGCTTTGTTTACAAACACATCCTAGACCTCGTCGCTGATTAGCACCAATATTTGGAAGCATAAATAGAGCAACGTTAAATAATATTATATATATATATATATATATTCTATATAGTATATATTATAATATTATATTTATAATCGATATTCTAGATAGTACCTGTTTTTGAAAAAAAACCTTTTAGCATGACCAAATGTTTATCTCTAAATTCGAAGTAGTAAAATCTATAATAATGATTGTCATAATCTCGGATTTCTATACTTATTATACAAAAAAAAGCGAATAATTTTATTGAGAAAAATTATTTATCGTAAAATTTTGTATCACTTCTATATTCTATAAGCAATTAATTTACAGGGTACAACACTGTAGCATGTAGAGTAATATTAAAGCATAAAAAGCATGAACAAAAAAAGAGTTTGTAACTAATGTTATAGTTGGAATATCGGTGAAAATTGTAACTAATGATTTTTTTATTAACAAAGGCTTTTTGATAGACAGTAGAGTTGACAAGCGCTTTTAACAAGTGAATAAACATTTAGACCAACGAACAAGAGAAATAAGGTTATCGATCGAAGATAAAGTTTTTAAATACCTTCGCGTGTTTTCCTTCATAATTACGTCTCGAATAAATAGATTCTTGATGAAAATTGTCTCATCTTCGTAATCAATGAATCAATAGTAATGAAATTTCATTTACGCAAGTCATTCGAATATATTAATTTTTTTATCACCGCCATGAAAAAGAAATACGCAGACGCTATATTTTTCAATAATTTATATAAAAGATATTATAATATCGCCGTACGCTTGAATTTTATTCGAGTCCTCATATAAGAGTTGATATACGAGTACATTAAAAAATGCAGATACGAATAAAGTGCATTCGAACGTCGTAATAAATTTCACGCACGCCTTTCCTTTTAATAAGAACTGTCGGCTTAATAAAATAATCTCGTTTCCTCCTTACATTAAAAATTTCGAGCAAACATTGTCTTTCGCCGCGCCAGGCGTATCGTTTGTGAATTAATTTCGAAACAATGATTCCGTCTGTGTATAGAGATAAAAGATTAATTTTTTGTAAATCACATTTAACCACATATATATTTAAAATTACACTTTGAACCTAAAAAAAATGTCATTTCTACATAGAAATTTATCCAGAAAATGATCGCTACATAGAGCATCCGCGAAATCCCAAAACAACGGCGTCGGAACGGAATGTCGAATCACGCGTCCCAAATCTGTATACTTACCGCGCCGAGCTTCCCATAATCAAGATTCTCCTCAATCCGTTGACTTTTTTCTTAGTCCTTGAGTTTTTAATATTATTTACCTCCTTGGGCGCGCGCGGCATTCAGCTTCTTGATTTACGCGAGAGCGCATCCAAACCGTGCGTATAAGATAATGTCGTTGAATGCGCGCGACGATATATATATATATATATATATATATATATATATATATATATAAACACATACAGGTAAAGTCTGAAACACTCGTTTACTTTAGCGGTTATTTATGCATGAAATTAAAACCTTAATTTGCGCATTAACCCCTCGTCCTCGCGTACACGCATGGGGCGCGCCTCTTTTTTCTTTTTTTTTTTTTTTTGACGTTTTCTTATATAAAATTTTAAATGTTGCGCAATTTACGTTGCCGGCGAGACTGCTTTTTCATTTAGAGCAGGAATTCGTTTTGCGTCATGGAAAATGGCCGCGCCACTGCCTGCTCTTTATTTATTATCGCAATTTCAATTAAATAACGAAAATATGCGTGGCATTAATTTCGAAAATGTTATTTTTATGAAATTCTACAAAAGAATGTATGTGACTAAAGGTTATATTATTTCGAAAATTGCGTTCGTTACTTTAATGCAGATCTAGCGACGCAGAAATTGCTTTTTCAAAATTTGCTCAAAGGCATAATGTATTTTATTAAAAATGAGAATGGTTTGAATTTTCCTAGAATTAAAATACATTCCGATGTAAAATAATGAAAAAATTAACGAATTCGTAAAAATCATTGAAATAATCAATTTCTACTCATATTGTTGAAAAAAAATTTCTTATAATAAACTTTTAGTGTTGATAAAAATGCTACGAAAAACACACTATGCTATAGTATGTTTTTTGAATAGTGAACTAATTAATTACTGATTTGAAGATTTAATGTACAATAACTAAATTCATTTACTTACTTATTAAAAACATTTTTCAATCTATACATTTATACTACGAGGGTCAAGTCAGTATAATTTTATTTTAAAAAAATATCAATCTAACAGTCGAATAATTTTTGTCAATTAATATGTATCATCGTTCTATTGTTTGATATCCTTTGTTGTACTTTCATTTTTTCTGTTACAATTAAAACTCTAATTTGTAATTATATTGATAAATTCTAACGATTTGAGTATATACGATTCATGATTTATTATGAATACGTTGATAATATGCTATATTTAATTTGCTTATATTACTGCTCAAAGCCTGCTAAATTTCTTTGTAAAATCGACGATATTTTGAAGAAAATTGAGGTTTCCGTATAAAGCAAAATTAATTAATTGAAAATTTTTTTTGTTGGATTTAATTATATACACATGGTACTTTTATTAAACGAAGCTAAGTTAAAATAACGTTCATCAAAAAAATTTTTAATAAAATGAAGTGCCCACCGTTAGATTTCGCAATAAAAGAGATTTCATTACTTTTTCACAAATCCCGTGTACCTAAGCGTTACAAAATTTATTATTTCTAGCACCCTTCTCTAATTAAACAACCGACTGCTTCATTCTCTGTTTTACTTATTGCAATTTCTTAAAAATAATCCTTCTTTTTACTTCCGATATTTTTCCTGAGTACTTCAAAAAGAAAATAAAAAACGGAATGCAGAACTTTATATTTAGCTCGGGAAATGAAAGTGCCCATATATGTATGTGTGTGTGTGTGGTGTGTGTGTGTGTGTGTGTGTGTGTGTATACGGCTCATATAATTCAGAAATGAATCAAAAGGACTTACCGTCCGTAACGCGGGCCGACGTTCGTTACGTACGAGGACGATGCGTTGACGGCCGAGTCCACTATTGCCCCTGACTCCATTCCCAGAGCCGAGTTGCATGATCCTGGAAAAAACGAAAACGGAAAAAATTGGATGAATAAATGGTGGTGGAGAGAAAGAGAGAGAGAGAGAGAGAGAGAGAGATGAATAAAACTTGGCGGATATGTACAGAATATATATATATATATATATATATATATATATATATATATAAAATACGTATGTATACATTTAGGTACTATGGTATATATGACCAAGAGTAAAAAATATTTTGGCTACATCAAAACTTCACGGCGCGATCGTTATTGTTTATTCTCGGTGAAAATTCAACAATTGATAGTTTGCGCGCGCAGAATTCCTTTTTTTCGCTTCTCCACGTTCACGCGTTCTTTTTCTACGCTAATTTACGACAGTAGAAGGTTTTAAAGGACAGATGAAGTTGTTCGGCGAACGTGCAATAATAACGGCGAATGAAGAACTGAATTTTAATTTTCTGCAGATGAAGAAAAATATCTCGACTTCGGATATTTCCTTACAGCGGCACTTTTGTCCGAAATATAAGCAATCGAAACTTTTCATTAAAATCTCGATGGTATTTATGAGGTATCGATTTTGCATACGGCGCATAGCAATAAGAAAGAGCAGTCCATTCTGTAAATGTAATTTAATACATCCTTGTTTACTGTTTGTTTTTTTTTTTTTGCTTTTATTTTGGTGACACCGAGTAACGGGAATTTCATGAAAAATGCAATTTGTTTGCGCTTATACTTTATCAGTATTCAACAGTGTGTACAGACAATATAACTTTTCATTTTACACCAGACTTTTGTTTATATTGCCGAGCAATTACAAAAGTTCGATTCTTCGGGTTTTATCCTATGCCCTTTTTACCGAATCATTGCTCAATTAACACCAACGGGCTTAATAACAGTATTGTTTTCTGATTAATAAAAAAAAGGATCGGATTGTATATATATATACATATATATATATAGAAAAGCATTTTAATTTTCTACAATTTCAAAGATAACTTACGATTTATTCGTATTATTTTCCCTTTTATTCCTCTCAGTCGATTTTAAGCGTATACAAAGCTAAAGTAAAAAGAAAAGTATACGCATCGGAGTGTTCCACGAACTGTAAGCTTCTTTGCTGTATTACATAACTACAGATTATTTACCTGTCTGAATCGACCTTGTATTGGCTGTTCGTAACTGCGTAACGCGGTCGACTTCGAACGCTCTTTCATTCGGTTGAATTACTGATAAATCGGTTTTTCGATTTTGATCTTAGACTTATTCGGTTTTGATCAGTCTCAGAATCATATTCATTGCAAAATCATTAGACATTATACAAGTCAGTACACGGGAAATGCAATATATTTTCAAATCAAAATTGATCCAAGATTTTGCCGAGGCGGACGACGACAATACGATTCGCGGGCGCCCGGTGGAAAGTGTAGAAGGAGAAAAACGTTCTGCACTCAATAGGACGTGTCACTTGATCCAAGCGGGCAAATGTGTGGTGGAATATATTTATATATGCGCTTAATTCCCGGTGTTATAATTGCGTTGCGAGAGGGGGGAGGTACTCCGTGTAATACCACAATCATGAAAATGAAGCGCGGATATATATATATATATATATATATATATATATATATACACACATTTAGCTCATATAGGATGGCATAAAAGTATCGGAGAGGCGAAGAGAGCCGCATCCGCATAAGTGCAAAACGATAACCGCCTCCAGCCATCGCCTCCCATCCAGCCGGTGGTTTCAGTTTTCCAATTCCATTTTATCGAACTTGTTAAAGAGTATACCGAGCCTCCGCCATATATATATATATATATATATATATATATATATATATACCTATACGCACACATAGACGTGCAATCATCCACCGCCTGCGTGGAAAGGGGAGCGGGCAGGGATGGATGGTGAAAGGAGAGAAAGAGAGAGAGAGAGAGAGAGAGAGAGAGAGAGGGAGGGAGAGGGAGGGTCCGCGTTAGCGCATAGACCTCGCACGCGCGAATATTACTCAATGGTGCGCGATTGACTTTATAGCGTTGGCCCTCTAGCTGCTACACACACACACACACACACACACACACACACACACACATATATATATATATATATAATACTTCATTCGCGCCACAAATGCTCTCGATTTACATTGCTGCCGAGGCGATGCTAATATAATCTTCCTATTACGTTTGGTCTCCTCGGTGCCTTTGTTGCACACAGCCCAGGGAGACTGCCCCGCGTTAAAGACGACGAAACGTTTCTTTGTAATGCGCACGATTAAGGCCACACACTATGACGGATACGATATAGATGGTTTTTGCGACTGTCAGTGGGAACTGATAATTCTGTTTTTTTTTTCTTTGTTGACTGCGTAATATTCTCGAGTTAGTCGCGCGATGAATAAAACGAAAATGTCAGAGCCGAGCTCCACGTGGAATTTTTTTCAAATCGGATGCGGATGGAGTACGCGCGTAAAGCATTTGCGTGAGATGAGATCTAGGGGAACGAGCTGTTGATGGGATGGCCGGACGAACGAGACTGGAGAGGAGAGAAGAGGGGATCCTGGGCGGTCGCAAGGGGCAAAAGTCCCTCCAGACAAGGGTGGCTTCCCCTACAATGATTCATTTTTCAATTATAAAAAGAATCATTTAGCCGTGCAATATTTTCAATATTTTAGACTGTCTTTCATTTTAACAGTGCCAAAAATATCGTAAAAATCAAATATACATGGTAGGAATAAGAATTCTTTATTTAAACACAATGAATATATAAAAAAATGTATTAATCGCATAGAAGAACTTTGATATAATCTATTGGTTCCAGTGTGCAATATGAAACAGTTGTAATTACTCAAGAAAGTATTTATTTATAACGTTACTGTAGACGAAAACATAATTTTGAGAATAAGAGTGGTATAGCGGTATATATTATATAATCTTGTAATCTGTAATTTTCTTTCTTACTCATTAGGATTTTGAAATGTGTCTAAGAGAAAATTTGCTTAAATTGTTATTTCTAGTTTTGCAAATACATTAAATTTCATTTATAATGCATGCGACCAGAAAGCAGCTTCGAATTTTACTTTTTACTCGTTCGAAATTGGGATTGAATGGACATTTCAAATCCACGGTTGATATGCCTTTTTGTTTTTATTTGTTAATTGAGATTACGTTTACAAATCCAGAAACCGGGCTTTGTCATACTCATTGCAATATTTAGCGAAAATTATTCTATTGCTACAATTGGAGTATTTTCTAACTTGATGTGTTAATTTATCGTATACGTTGTCACATTGCGCTTACGCTATTAAAAATTTCATCTGCCACTTCAGATTCGGATCAGATTAGTGCTTATTATATTATTTTTAGTTCTTTTCTCTTTTGAATTTTTTTTTTGTTCAAATCAACGCTTTTTATTATCCAAATAAAAATATTTCGATTAATGTATTCAATTTCTTGAATATGATACTTGCATTTATGAATACTGACATCTTAAAGGGGTTAAACAAGTCTCTAAAATTGTAAAAGCGAAATGAACCTTTAGATAGGTTGAAGCTGCTTAATAAAAAAGGAAACCAACAGAAAACAAACTTTTTAATTTCACTTTATGTCCATCGCGATAATGGTCTCGGAAAACGCGTTCCTTGGTATTTTACAGGGGAATTAAAAATTTTTGCAAATTAAACTTCAACCCTCCCACCCCTCACTCCCCAAGAATTCATCATAATAAATTGTCTCAAATAATACGGACCAAACGCTGAGTTTTTTTTTTTTTTTACAACGCAAGCATATCACCCATCGGACCAACGGTCACGATTATGTTCACAATGAGAGCCGGGATTTTTTTTCTTCTTCTTCCTTCTTTTTTCTTTTCTTTTTTCTTCTTCTTTTACTACGGTAGATAGAGATTGCTCGCGTTTACCGTTACACGAAGTTCACGATTACACTCGGATTTAATTAATAGAAAAAGGGGGCACGGGCTCTAGCTAGCGGGCGATTCGTAATACTTTTTATTTAATTTGCGTTAGCCGCGCGAGCAGGCGCGCGCGCGCGGCAATTCCGCGACTTATGCTTTCTCTTCGGATTTTCATTTAATCCGTTCTGTTTGGAATGAAAACTCGACGCTCGAAGAAATTTCCAGTTTGTGCGGAATTTCAATTGTTTGTACGCTGATAATTAAAACGAATAAAAAAAAACAGAAGCTCCGTACCACGTTCTAGTTGATAAGTGACAGGACTGGATTAATCAACATCGGGGCCTTAGACATTCTATAACTATCGATCGGGCCCTATTCATCTCTCCGAGAATAGAGACACTGATTTTCTTCCGTCGAATTCAGTTAAATGGTACTGAGATATATTATACGCGAAAGATAGAGGGAAGAAATCGAAATGTTTAAAAATGTTTACTTCCCTTTCGTTCACGAAAGAAGTCCAGTTCGCCATCTACTGTCAGAAATAATCAGACTTTACAATTTACAAACAGTACTTACTGCGATGCATTTAATTTGTTAATAATTTATAATTAAAAACGAACAATGACATTAATATGTGATAAAAGTCATATTCACATAAAAACTAATATATTCTTACATTATCTTTACATTATGTAGAGTGGTTTAATAGAAAAGTGAACTTATATTTATAATTCTTATTTAAATAATTTCTCTCCTTTATCTCCATTATAATACAGGCTCGATAAGAAGAAGAAGTGCAATAAACTAAAATATCTGGACAATTGTCGACAGCGAAAGATCGACACTTAAATTTCTGCAAGCATTTGACTTACTTCGATGTTTAGCGCGGGAAGCATATCGTGAATTAAAACGACGTTAGGGAATTTACGTCAGAAAATAGAATGAATTTACGTCGCAGACGCGCACATTAGGCCACTCCTTCTCCCTCCTCCTGTTTCCAGAAATATAATAAGTTCCTAATTCCCGTGCCCTCGCAGCATCAGGGAGAGATGCACTCGCGCACGGACGGGTCAAACCGAGCGTACATAACTCGCCGCCTCTCAGCGCAATTTCACGCTTCGCGGAGGCCGATTTTGGTGTGTCTGTATATATATATACACGGAGGGTGCACGACATGGAAAGAGGGAGGGGGGAGAAGGAGGGTGAGCCGGAAAGAAAGAGAGAGGCGGAGGCAGGGGTGAGGAGCGAGGTAAACACGGCCGGG
The DNA here is from genome assembly GCA_018907035.1 of Sycobia sp. Sy_11. Taxonomy (NCBI): domain Eukaryota; kingdom Metazoa; phylum Arthropoda; class Insecta; order Hymenoptera; family Epichrysomallidae; genus Sycobia; species Sycobia sp. Sy_11. The sequence continues at coordinate 2,304,342 of JACCIC010000009.1, forward strand.
CAAAAGGGCCTAAACAAAGAATAAAAGAGAAGTGTAAAAAGATCTTACGTGTGTATAGGGCTGCGCGAGTGCTCATGGCGCTATGCAGTAGCACAAAACAGGCCGTTCGGCCGATTAACCTTCACGCGCGTTTGAGCAGGCAAGAGGGACAAGGAATGGCACTGGAAGAGAGAGAGAGAGAGAGAGAGAGAGAGAGTGAGAGAGTGATAGGGGGGAGAAGGGAGAGCGGATGGTCGGGAAACGGGATTTTCCGTTCGCGCTCGCACGGCCGGCAGTCGGGATTTTCGGCCTGCCCCGGCTCCTATTTTTCATTCGTATGCCAAGAAAAATAACCGCGGTCGCCGCGGCGAAGAAGGAGAGAAAGGCGAAGGAGGCGGGCAGGAAGGAAGAAGCAGAGAGAGAGAGAGAGAGAGAGAGAGAGGGGGGGGGAAAGGAGACTGTACGAGGTTTTTACGAGTATCTGCGCGTGAGAGGTGGGATATATAAGGAGGAAAAATGTAAGGAGGTATATAAGGAGCGGAGGGAGAAAAAATAGCGTAATGAGCGATAAAGACGCCCGGGGGAGGGGTGGTGGAACGGACATTTGGGTATGGGGACGCTATGCAGCGCAGGGTTTGTCGGGCGGGTGGCCACGAGGCTCGTGAATCACGCGGATAAATTACGAGATCCATATACGGCCATTTGATTTTTTTTTCCGCGCCGCGCGGCCGGACGCTCCCGACGATTGCCGGCGCGCCGCGGCAATTTTCCCGAAACCCGCCTGCGTGCCCCTGTGCCTCTGGAAAGAAGTTTGGCTGGGAATGGAGAGATGGGGGGGGGGGGAGTATAAAGATCAGCGACGCGACGCTTGACCGACGTAACGGGAGAGATTGGAATTTTATGGCCTGGCGCATGAAACAAGTGTTTGCCGGGCGGGGGGAGGAGGGAGAGTTATTGGTTCTTTTCTTGCTGTTGACATGTTTCACCGGTATTGTTTCGCCCGAGGCCCCATTCCAGCATTGCGCATAAATCTCAGAGATATAGAAAAGTCATTATCGACCCCTGTGGCGGGCCGGAAAACCGATATTTTTTTTTTCCAGCGAAGCAGAAAAATTTCGTCATTTCTTATTCTGACTTTTTAAACAATCATTCGTCGAACGTCTCAATTAGTTTTTAATGTAATGTAAATAGCTTTACCGTTCTCCACTCATCTTTATAGGGATTCTATTTTCGGATTAGCTATAATTTTGACTCGAGAGTCAGACTTCGCTGAAAAGCACGTCGAAAGACTTTATTCTTTTAATTGTTCGGCAGAGGAATGAAATACCTCTACAGAAAATTCTTGGAAAACGTATAAAATGATTTGTGTACTTTTTAATGCAGAAGTCGAACTTTTATAATTTCTACAATGTAGAAAGGTAATCTCTACTATTAAAAAATTTATATTTTTAAAATTTAACATTTTTGACTCGGGTTCTTAGTTACTTGCCGAAAAGTCAAAAATATTAGCGACCGACATTTTGGCCTATGAGCAATAAATGATATTAAAGATCTTTTGTATGCAATTTCGGAGTACCATACTATCACTTGAGATCCAGACAGTCTACAAATGTTAAATTATACCAAATGATTAATTTCAACATATATATCTCGATTAATTTGAAAATTAAATATAAAAGAAAAGAAGAAAAAAGCAATTTGAAAGCTGGCCGATTCCGCGCTTTAATCGGCAAAAAAGTACAAATTGTCCACACAAAGGAGATAAATATGCGAGTGGAGATAACGCGTTTGAATATGAAATAGAGTGAATGAAGCGGCGCGTTATTCGCAAGAAAGTAATGAATCACGTGGAAATGAAAAAACTTTTTCCTCGGGGATAGCTGAAATTATTGAGTTAAGGGATCCGTTATGATTCGAATTACTTTTCAAGTCGATTTTAATAATAATTCGTTATTCTTAAATAAATCAAGGTCGATTTATACATACACGTATCGATTTTATTCCTAAATTTTCATACGTTCTTAATCTGTGAAAATATTCACGATGAACAATGCAAATTCGAATTGAAAATAAACGTTTGCCGTAGGTCAGCTCTCTATCTCTCTCTCTCTCTCTCTCTCTCTCTCTCTCTCTCTCTCTCTCTCTCCGAGTCCAAGTCAAACATGCTCCCATAAGTTTTTTTAAAGCAAATCAATCCTCGCGCAAAAGTTCTGGCGTCCGCGAAATCCGCGGATTACCGGCGGAAAATAAACAAACCTTTCCACGGCACATATATATATATATATATATATATATATATATATATACGCGAGTATCCGTATATGGATCTCTCGTTCGTTCCTCCAGCAAGAAGAATCAGGATCCGCGAAATGGCCGCTCGGGCGGGCGAAAAAAAAGGTACTGATGAAAAATAGAAGAAGAAAAAAACGCATAGACGCACAGTGCGAGGGAACGGGGAAGGAGGTTTGTATTTGCGAAAAGTCGCTTTTGCGCGCAATTTTCCGCGAGAGCCGCCGAGTTGTTTTTTTTTTTTTTTTTTTTTTCATGGTCGAGGGGGTCGGCGCAAAAGTGCTTCGACGTTTTAACCGAGCTCTCTCCCGTCTCTATGTGGATACTCGCGCGAACGAGTCGAGGAGTGAGAGAGAGGGGGGGGGAGGGCGAGAAAGCCGGAGATAAAGGGCCGGCGCCGAAACCCGCGAATGGTCAGCGTGCGGTGCGCCGAGTGCGCGCGATGAGATGCGCGGAGGATGGGGGGGGGGCGGTGTATACGGCCCGAAACAAAAAAAAAATGGGAAAAGGAAAAGTTTCGGAATGAAACGGGCTGGGAGATGTGTGGTTGCGGGGGGGGGGTGTATGTATCCATGCGTATATGTATACACGCGCCCTCGTTACATCTGCGAAAGTAAGCCGCCAAACAGTCCGCATAGTTGCGAGGCCTATTATACACGAGGCCCGTATGCGCTTATTTCGCCTGTTACTTGATGTTCAGGGAACGGGGTAATTTATATAGGTTCTAATCGACCGTTCGGTTCCGACAAAAATTTTTATCCGTTTATGTTTTATGGTTAAATTTTCAGATAGTTGAGAACGCATCGTCCTCATAATTCACCAAAAATATATAAGTAATAAGTAATTGAAAAGAAATATCATTGTGTGATTTCATTTCAGTATAAGGAACGACCTGAAAATCTGAAGTGAAACTAATGACGTAGAAGAACGTTCTTACAACACATTTTGATCGTTGCCCGTTTCACGGCGCTCTTTTTTTTTTGAAGAAAGATTATGTTATTATAGTAGTAATTACATGCTGAGATGGAAAAACCATCGTTACATAACCCAACATGCTGAAAATATAAGTCCATCCAGTTTCATCGTGCATTAATGCAATTTCAAATTGTGGATTTATCATAGATTTTTAATCACGGCTTAACATTCTGTGAATGCCTTTTGTTTTCAAGTTACTGCCTGAGCTCTAAATGAGCGATACGTACATTTACGTGCTTTGGTTGTCAGCCATATCAGTGAACAATACGTAGATCAGTCAGATTTCCGATATTTATTGCGCGACTACATGCAGTCGAATAATTATGTTTATAAATTTATAAATGAAAAAATTACGACTTTTACGCTTTTCCAACATTCGAGATTCGAAGGGATTCGCAGAATGGATTCTTACATTTACCTACATCCATAAGTAATGTTTTAATTTAATTTTATGATTTATGCTCTATAATAATATACGCGCAACATGTATGTAGAAAAAAAAAACTTAATTGAAATGCGAATGCAAATGCGAATGAAATCTAATAAATTCGAAGGTTTAAATAAGAAATTAAACTAAAATTCGTAATAAATTATCATAAAAAGAATAGTTATTTATTAGATTGAATTTCAACTTCTTTTTCCAATGCAAATTGTAAAATGATTTCGAATTTTCAAATATGCAATAAAATGGTTGTAGATACGTTCAGAATAGTACGGTTCGAATAGTGCATGAAGGATTGAAAATGTTCGAACTGGCTCGGTTATTCAGACAGTCGAACTGTTCGAATATTCGGAGGCCCGAACTGATCAAACACGAGATTCGTACAGATATCCGAGCTTCTATTTTAAATCCGCGCGAATGCTCGAAAGTTCGAGCACGATTCTCGTTCGTAAAATTTGAATTATGGAAAAGTATCGGGCAGTGTGGCACAAACGATTCGATCGGCACAGGTACTAATATAGAAAACTTCGCTCGATTTATTCATTTATTTCGGTAAGACTGCCATGCACTGGCAGGTACATCGGGACGTTCTGTTCGCACATACGCAGATACACGTACATACGGCTACACAGACAAAGATACGTACTTAACTGCGCACGCGTGCACGTGCGTGTATATTGTATTGCGCGGTAGGCCAGAAATTTTATTGAAAAAAAAAAAATAAAAGTTATGACAATACAGTTATTGCGAATAGTTGACAAAAATATCATGTACGAGCACGTAATGGACACGTGTGAGCAGCGCACTATTCTTTAGAGAATCAACATGAACTATACGTTATACATGCTTAAGTGCACTGGCTAATAATAAGAGTTGTTAATTTTTTTTTTAACGCGTCCTTCGTTAAAATATAACTTATTACTCAAAGAGTATAGCTAATTGGGTGATTCGCTCATATGCGCTCGTAGCACTGAAGGGGCAACACGCTCTGCACTATTTATATAAAAAAAGAAGCAGAGTCAAAGTTTGAAGATTATTAATTCAAATATATATATATATATATATATATATATATATATATATATATATGTATTCAATATAGAAATTTCAAACTTGTTAGCGAACTAAACTGCGACAATTTAACTCTAACTGTGGCAAGGGAGTGGGGGGGGGGAGATGGATCCCGCATATAGTTTAGAATTTACCGCGGCAAAATTTTAAAGGTCGATGGCGGTACCGGGAATAAAGTTAATATTTGTCTTAAAAGTGCCTCGCTCGAGGAATCCGGCGGCGCCGCCGCGTCGCGTCTCCTCTGTACGCGCGCGCATTCGATATCGGGACTTGTGCGGGCGGAGGTACGGGGGGGGGGCGTGAGGTCAGAGAACCGAGAGCGCGACGACGATACGTCCCCATGTAAACGAGTCGCGCGCGCTTCAGTAATAATGCCGGAAATTATCGCCGGAACGGCGTTCCGTCCGGCGACCCGCTCGCGCCGGCTCGATCCCCACTTCTGTAAAATATTTACTGGGATAAATTGGGGCTCTCTATGTGTGTGTGCGCGTGTGTGTGTGTGTGTGTGTGTTTGTCGCAAATGTAATTGGTGCACGATGGATCGCGGGTAAAACATTTTGCCGCGGAGAAATGTGGACGGGGACGATGCGAATGTTTAATCAGTAGATTAACGAGGGGGCTTTGCATTGTTGCAAGCTAACTGTGTGTAAACAATTGTAACGGGCGTTTAATGAAATTTCTATTGTTCTATTTGTATTGTGCTTTGCAATTCGACGATAAGCTTGTCAATCTTAGCTTTTTCAAATATCGCTAAGAATTTTTATTGGCAAAACGATGAAAATATTGTCATTTCAGACAACTATAGCAGCTCATATATATAAAGAGCATTTTATAGTTCGATAATTTAATTTTTTTTGTATTATATGTATCCAAAGTTCACTATATGGCATTATTGCTGTCTCAAAAACTTTAATGAAAGATTAATTATCTAAAAGTTTTACCATAATTTGAGTTTTTCTCTTTATCCCATACTCATACAGTAGTTAAATTCAGGAAAAAATATCAATAGATAGTTTTATTTAATAAATAAAATCCTATTTCCGGCAGTTACTTTACCAGTCTTCATTCATTATCGGTAAATTCCAAAATTGGAAATTTTTTAATTCACCGATATTTAAATAAAAATCCTTGATTTGTAATTAAATCAATAAATTTGTTGTTAATTTTATCTTATTTTCACTATCAAAGTACACTTGATTTTTACGTAGACGTACTCGCTTCAAATATAATGGATTGGCAGACAATAAAATTTATATCTTATGTATAGGTAACTCAATTCACTTAACGCTAAGTAAATTAACGGATAACATTCAATTCATTGAAAATGGTGATATATGTATACTTCCCCATTAAATTAATATTACATCTAATGTAATTGAACTGAATTAATATGAATCTATATCAAATTTAATTCGGATGTATTTTATTTCAGTTTAAAGCTTACTAGCTATTTTCGTAAATGTAATTTAGCTCAATAAATAGAGATGATCGGAAATGGATCATTGATTTATCGGCTCAAATTCAGCGAGGTTGCTTTGATTAAATATGAGATGTAAATGTCTGTAATTATTTAAAACCTTGTGCTTTTCCACTTTGTTATTAGTCTATGAGAAAGACTTTTGTTTTATATTTTTGCTATTCCAATGTTCTAAAATCACCAGAATTTTTTACGTAGATTCAAGTTCCTCATTATCGTTACTTTAAAGTTAGAGATGATCGCAGACGTATTTGCGGGCAAGTTGGCCACATCTTAAAACTTCGAGTCTCATGAAAAAATTTCCACCTTTTTTTTCAGAAAATCTGCATTTACTCGTAAACGAAGCATCTAACAAAATAACGGCGAAAGGAATTGTCTCTATGTAACTGAAGTAGGAATCAGGTATTTTACAAATTTGAAAGTTAATACTTGCAGTGCGAAATAAAGAACTACATGAAACTTTTTTTGCTAAATGTTTTTTTAAATGTTTTTTTTCTTATAACCAGTGTGTCTGTCGATTAAAGATATATATTAAAGATATAATGCACTGTACAGTATGTGCACAAGCAATGCACGAGGTGGTGATGAAAAACGAAACTTTTTAAATATCCATTAAATGCGTTTCATAAATTTTACGAGACGCACAGATTTAGGACTAATTTTCTATCGCCATCCATAGAGATAGGACTAATTTTCAAGCGTTAAATACTCCGATGTTTTTTCAAGATTTATAAACTTTAGAATTGGAGAAAAAAAAGACTTAACTCTTGGTTGTTTTCTATAAGCAATCGTACAAAATTATTACAAAAGAGGGGTGGCATTTAGAATTGTTGGTCGCTAGGGTATTATTCCGTGCGTTTGCGAGATGTACTAATGATATTTGTCGCCGAGATCCTTGCTTTTATCGATGCACGTTGTCTTTTACAGAACGACAGTTAAGCCAGTGAACGAGAGAAGCATTATGCCTTTTATAATTATTTTCTGTATCTCCGTTAATCTAGAAGAAATTAGTTTACGTACAAAATAGCCCAAAGTACACGCTTACATTCGAAGTATTTTCCATTCATTTCAACGCGAAACAACACTTGCTCATTAATTATTATTCGTTTAAAACGACACACCTCTTTCAATTCGTTATCACGATGTGCTCGATCATTATTTCCCTCAATACATCAAAAGATAAGCAATATATACGTAAATTTAATGAATAAAAAAAAAACATGAAAGTCCTACTTTTTTTTGAGCTTGAAAATTACCAATTTTTGTAAAACCTCTTAAATTCTACAAACTCTTATTTCAGTTACACCTATAAGAATATAAAGATCCTTTGGGCAAATGAAATATTTTAACAATCAGGGCGTAAAGTACCGTATCGCTCCCGTCTATCTCATCCGTCTCAGGGCGTAAAGCAGAGGACAAATGAGCGATGCGCCGTATAATATGATTGCATCCGTTGCGATCGACGGACAAACTTCGTACATAATGCCACAGGGGCGGTGAAAGTAAGCGAGCGAACGCGAGGCGTTTACCGACCGGGACCGGGAGTGCCGTAGCTCTCGCTGCTCGACGAATGGAAAATGTCGCTGTTGCGCCCACGCGTGGCGACGTATTAATTCCTGCGAATTTAAGCACAAGGCAGAGGTTGTTCAATCCCTCGTTCGAAGCGAACGATCTGCAGTCTCTAAGCGTGCGAATGCGGAACGAAGGACAAATTACAGGCGTCGATCGCGCAGATAGTTCTATATAGAACGTTAGATCTCTAAGAAGGTGAAGGTCTGAAAAATAGACGATGGATTTGATTACCTCTGATATATATATATATATATATATATATATATATATATATATAGAGAGAGAGAGAGAGAGAGAGTATGCGGAGGAAAATAAAGTAAAAAATTGAGTTAAACTCGTTTGTTCGCTCAGCAGCCGCCGCCGCCGCCGCACCCCGAAGAATCCTACCCTCGCAAACGAACCCTGGAGATTTCCGCGCACGCTGTCCCGAGGGTGATATGGGTAGCCTTAAAAATTTTCACAGCTTTGCGCGCTCGACCTTACTTCTTCAAATCAATTTTAACGCGCGACGTAATTTTGCGGACGTAAAAGTATACTCACTTAACGTAATAAAGTAATTCTTTTTTGTTTTAAGGAGAGAAAAAAAATTTTTTGTTCTTTATGATTAGTTTATGGCAATAGTACTTTTTTAGTTACGTTATTCATTCGTGTCATTAATATTCCGTGTATTATTTTTATTAAAATTTTTACACACTCGTTACTATTAGACAGACAACAAGGCCACGTCTCATAATTTCTACGCATAAATTAAATGTAAATCATATCCGAAGTTCGATAGTATTTCGGTAAATTAAAATAGATATGATTTAATCAATTTTGATATTAAAATTGTTGCTCGTTATAGTGGCGGTCGCGGAGCGAGCGCGACGCACGATGTGCCCTAAGGGCACTTCGGATAATGTTTGGCATACCGGCGACTCCTTCTGCAGAACGTCGAAATTGAGGTGGTTTACAGCGGATGCCGATGTACAATGAAAGAATTTTGGAGCCTACTTTGTGGAATATCGTAGCAATCATTGATGTGGTTGAGTAAAAGCCTTAAATAACATGATTAAAAATTATTCCCTATGTTTTACAGGGTTAAGATTTTATTTTTTTAAATAAAGTAGGATATAGTTTAAGGATATATTGGAAATAGTTGTTTGCCAATATTAATACTATATTACGTGCACTGAGTAACGAGAGAGAGAGAGAGAGAGAGAGAGAGAGAGAGAGAGAGAGAGAGAGAGAGAGCTGTAGATTATGAATGTGCAGTCAGGTTTTGAAAAAAAGTAAAATGGTAGTTCAAATATGTTGTATCAAAATTTTTCAACCTTTAGATTAAAAGAATAAAAACTACGCGGTAAATTTCTGTATAAAATTGAAAAAATAAAATGTCTGTTGCGTTTTTTCGATAAAAGCATTGATTCAGCAAAAATCATCGATAAAGACGGTCTATTTTTTTAAGGCGAACAATTGTTCTACTAATTATTCTCATAACTCGTCATTGTTAAAAGAGAGAAAGAGCATGTATGAAGTTGTCGGGTATTGAATTAATTATAGAAATATCTGATAGTTAGAGTCACTATTACATACTGTAAGAACTGTATATGTTTTAAAAATTGTCTTATTATATAAAAACAGTAATTACAGGATAAATATTCGTCAAATTGAGCGAATTTGAATTAATAAAATATATAAGATTCAAATGAAAAATACCTGAGCGTGCAAATCATTCCTCGTTCCTCGTGTCTTAACAAATAGGTTCTGTTGTGCGATACGTACGGGTGTATGATTTTGAACGAAATGCATCGAGGTATATGTAATATAATTTCGTAAATTATGCAAGGTTCGGCGGGCAATTCAATCATGAGACCTCCGTGCAGTCTTATCGTGCAATTAGAAGTTTTTTTTTATTATAAATTGCCGGCGCGTTACTTTGCGCAAATTTTAGTCGCGCACAGCAAGGCTCGGACCGAACCGTGGATACAAATCGCTCGGTCAGTTTCGAATCTCTGGACTATTTATTTGGGTTTCTTGTCCTCCCCTCTGACCCTCCTCCATTATCGCGATTCACCGATACGCTTGGGCTTCGTGCAATATGAATTGTGAAACGTGTCAATAGGCGAACGCTCGAGAAAATGTGAAAAAGTGCGCTCCCTGTGAGTAATAATGCTTGTCGGCGCGAGATTAGTCGAATGAAAAACTCGAGCAACCGCATACGTCGAATAAGTCGAAAAATTCGACGACCAATCGACCGTTGTACACGAGTTGACAATGGCATACGATTCGCGAGAAGATGTGATTTGAGTCTTTGAAGTAATTAAACGTTAGCCGCACTATTTGTATGGTCGTCCGTGAGAGCTAAGGATTATGAAAATCTTAACTTCCTAATTAATGAGAAAGTGCATGTCACTATTATTATTATTCATACGTGAAATGAGATGCATTGTTCGCGCTGAGAATGCGCACACGAAAGGTATAACATGAGATAAGACTTTATTTCGTAACTATATATATTTAAATAAACAAAACTGCACGTATTTTACTGTACGAAATTTATTAGCTGTTACTCCATGCATTGTGAAGATAACTGTCTATCGATTATAGGAACGCTGAAATATACCTTTGCAATAATGAGGCAAAAAAAAAAACAAGAAACTGATATGCAGTCGTATAGCCAGAGTTTTCGAAAAGGTCGAAAGTCAACAAAATCGCATCGTATATCAGCAATATTACGCATTAATATATCTTAACAATGCTGCATTGTGATATAGCACTTGGTATTGTCGCATCGGTAATATCAGAGCAATATTAAAGAAATATTGCACTGATTTTACATCCAGAACGTTCAATATTCATGTGATCTTGTGCTGTGATATTGATACTATATTTAATACAATTTAAGTTTAAGAACTAGTATATATATATAAATAATTCAAATTAATGCATCCACAAAGCACAGGAATATCGTAACAATATTTCTGCAACAATCTAAAATAATACTTTTGTATTGCGATAATATTACGTTAATATCTCAATGTTACGTAAATGCCAAAGTCATAATTTAACGAAAGCAGTATACGCATTTAAATCCTCTCGATAGTTAATTAGGTGCTTAAGTATAAACAAAGTCCTCGAATTATTCGACTTGGATCACAATTTCGTTATTCTGCAACTTGTGCATTTTCAGAAATCTTGCCGGTTTCTCTCTGCGAGACATCTTCCGGTAAACATTTCTTCGGAGCCTGACATTCATTTTTATCAACTGCAACCGCTCGAATCGCAGTTTTCTGCGCGTTCGCGTGAAAAAGATACGTTGTTAACTCTCCGTATGCATTCTTGCGGTATACGCACCGGATCAGTGATATACAGCCATTAAGTAGCACAAAGATTTCGACTAGAGAGAGAGAGAGAGAGAGAGAGAGAGGAGAGAATGGGCGCGTTAAGTCGGGCCGGCGTATTCTGCTCCAGTCATGTATATATATATATATATATATATATATATATATATATATATATATATATATATATATATGTATACATATATATATAAATGGCGATATGGGACGTATTTTGGCTCTATATCGGCTTGCGATGATTAATGAAGCGAGCAACTCAGGATGGGACGGGGAGAGGGGGGGAGGCTACTTCCTCGGTAGAATTGCACGGGCGAAAAGGGAAAGGGAGGGGGCGAGTGTACGTGTTCGCGTGCGAGGGGAGAGGATAGGAGAGAGTGGACAGTGGACACAGTGTATATAGAGATGGAATTTTCGACCACAGCTCGAAACGACGAAGTTTGATAGTATATAGCGTATACATTTACGCTGTCTGTGTGTTTGTGTGTGTGTGTGAGCGCGCGCGTGTGTATTCGTGTACGTCTATGCGAAGTGCTTCGCACTGGATTATCGCCGACTCGCTTTAGCGGCACTTTATGTATAGAAGCTCGTGATGCTATGTGCGCGCGTCTTTGAGAGCTCGGCAATGGCCCGAAGATAGCGCGCGACAAATGGCCTCGGCGTTGCGGCTAATGTCGAACGAAGAGTCGCTGTGGCACGTTCGCATTGAAAAGAGTATTTTAATAGGTTCGATATATTGTTTCGCTTTCGAAGTTTTGTTTTTATAGATAGTGATTGCGGTATAGACACGCTAATGAAGAGAGAATATACGCATTGTTTTTAAATTTTTCTATTTTACAATCATTTCAGGAGCGAACGATAAAATTTGTACACTCGTACGGTTGGGGCTTTAATGTAGAACAATGTTTTTAAATTGGCTTTCTTCTCTTTAGGGATGGGCAGCGAAAGACAAGGCTACAAGACCCCCCCCCTCCCCCAGGATACGAGACGTGCATCGGGCATACGCCGCCGGTGTATACTAATGCCGCTCCTCTACGTCGGACGTGGCCGACCGCCCCGCCGACGGCGAGAAATAATTTTACGGGGCAGTCGAGAACCGGAGAGTTGAATTAGAGCGCGGGCTCGAAAGGGCGATATCCCCAATATGTTTACGACTGCTGGGCAGAGGTACGACTTCGGGCCGCTTCTACCTTCCCGGTTAATCATAATATATATATATAAGCCTCTCAGTCCGGGTAAGCCTCTCACCCCCAAGCCCTTCCTCCGTACCCCGGTCTCGACTCCTTGGCCTCCTGGCAAAACAAATCGAAACACCTTCGTGTTCGACTGTCCAGTTAGATTTTACGCCCTCCTATCTCGCCCTCCCCCCTATCCTACCCGCCCGGTGTACTCATCTCGTATATAAATTATTACATTGTCACGTTGCGCCGTCCGCTCGTCGGGCGTGCGCGAGAAGGCGTCTCAAAAATACGTTCGTATTTAGCATATCGCGGTCGAGTGGGTCGAATGAAGAAAAATCCCCGAACGCGAGCGGCACTGGATCGTGACTCGAGCCTATTAATTAGACGGATCGTGACGAGTCGATCGCGTCGCGAGACCCCGCGCATTGACAAGCATGCGAAGATGCGAAGCTGACGGTCGGACGCACGGCCGCGGTCTAGCACATACGTGCGCACAGTGGTTTTGAAATAAACATTAATTGAAGTAAAAACTAAAAGGTAAAAGAACGCTCTTTTTTTTTAGAATAATAAATGAACCGAAAAGTAAAAAATCGTTCCTTTGTAGAACTAATTTACAGGACAAAGGTATCAAATTGCTTAAAGTGAACGAAGATTAATTATAGTTACAATAATTTTTTATGACTCTGTTTGATGTAGTAGTACTCCATCGCCAAAGATGTACGAGCAATTGTTTATTTTTTGAGATATAAGAGCGTTTTTTGTTTGTTTAAACAATACCCACACGATTAAACGTTTTATATTGGATAATTGTTAGTTTACGACTTTTTTTCCTCTACAGAGAGAAGATTTTTTTTATATATCTCTGTTCGTTGATAAATTATATAGATATGTTTTAATAATTCTAATCTTTTTCACTTTTTATCCGTTCCGTGATGACCTTTGTTTTAAGCTAAACAGACGCGGCGCTTTGTCTTATACAGCCTCCTGTTCTTACGACTTCGCGAGAATCGCATAATAATCTTGCAGCTTCTTTGAGCTTTTTATTTTCATCTGTCGATTCGATGAGCAGAATACACGGAATTCAAATCTCGTCTGTTATATGCATTATCTATATCTGCATATGATCGAACCTTAAAATTAACAATTATTTTCATTGCTGCAATGCAGATATATATAGTTATTGCACGAATAAATTAATATATGCACATATTAATATCGTCATGAGAAGCGATATTAGACATTTTTATTGACACAATTTTGAAACGGTACATTGTTAATGTACGAAAAAGGGCAAGCGCAATAAACAGTTCTATTATAATGTTTTATTTAACAACAAGATGTACATCGGAACTTCTGCGCGATAACTGTGTAATAATTAAGAACTTGTATAAATTTCGAGTAATCTTTTAAAGTATCGTGTAAATCAAACAGCTGATATTTAATAAGGAATACCGAAACTCTTACTATGCGCCCGCACTTACCCCTTAACCTTCATATTTAAGCAATATATACTGCAATGCTTGAATATTCATTTCGAAATTTGCATGCTGACCTCGTATATTTAGTCTCGAAGCCGCTCTTTTTTTCCCCTGCCGTACGACTATATTATTAAATACAAAGCCAGCTGATAAATATATTATGGCTAAAAATACCCCACGTAACGTTGCGTTGGAGTAATTTTTTGGAATATTGATATTTATTCCTTATCGCGACAGGACGTCGTTTCGTCGTGATTCACAATCGATATCGTTGGCAAATTCGTGGCGATAGTTGCGTTAAAGCCGTTAATAAGAGAGATAGGGAAAAATGTATTCTTGTCCGTCTCTCTCTCTCGCTTTGAAGAACGAGTCACCCGTCAGAAAGAAATATAATAATCCATCGTAAATCTTTAGATCGACGACTTTACGTTAGAGAGAAATCAAAAAATTCGTCTTAAACCTTTTTTTCTCGTTCGCTGGTCGATGTCCACCTTCGAAAAACATCGCAACACGTGCAATCCAATAGCTGTTCAGGATATTTGTCATTCAGCCCTTAGCCTGTCGTAACGACATTCTAAATTTCCCATCATTTCTCCGTTTAATTTAAGAAAACTTTTTGAACTAACGCAATTCGGTTTCCAGGTTATTTCCCTCATTTATTGATCATTTGGTTATAATTAGCTATTTTTATTATATGGATCAGGTCACTGTAAAAGTATTTCGAAAATTCCATTATCTAATATCCTCGTTAACTCTGGGAGCTTAAATTAATGCTCTGATATCATGATATTTTTATGAGATAATAGTTGAAAAAAATATAAGTAAGCTACTGATACAGTTTCTGTAAAATAAAAAAAAAATTTTCAAATTCGATTCAACATAAAATTTAATTTATAGAAGATTTTGAAAGTATACCAAATTGCAATTTATTAATGTAGAAAAAAGTGATTTTTCTCTCTGATTTATAAACTACATAAGGAAAGATCTTAAGGAAACATCTAATGGTGTACCCTTTTTTTTCATACTTTACAAAAAACGCGTCAATTACAGATATAATCAGGGATTCAAGTCCATCCTTAAGTTCGATCTCTTTTACCCGGCTCGCACGAACAAATCTTTCATCGCAAATAAATCAGTATCGAGCAGCCTTATCCGTCCCTTTGCCCCCCCCTCCCACCAGCCCATCGCGAACTTTGTTTCTCCCCCCTCCCTCCCCTCGCCCCCTCAAAACGCAACAGTTCAAAAGAACGAAGAACTCCCCTAAATTTCGCCGAAGATCCCCAGCGCCCCGCGACCGCGGCAATCCTTCCTCGGGCGCTCGGGCTCGTTGCGCGTGATTCCGAGCCGAAAATCCGTGCTTTCGCAAATCTCTCCCACTCCCCTCTCTCTCTCTCTCTCTCTCTCTCTCTCTCTCTCTCTCTCTCTCTTTTCCCTCCTTTCCATCCCAGTCTCTTTCTAGTGCTGAAGGGAGGAAGGATTCGCGGTGCAAGCCGTTCGACGCGAGAGACCAATGATTTATACATTTTCTCGGCGCCGAGTTCTCGCGCGCAGTATCTGTCTCTCGTGACGCGAACTGATATGAAAGTGTATATATATATATATATATATATATATATATATATATATATATATATACATACATGTGTACTATATATAAACGCGTGCGCTGTTCATGCAAAGTGATCGGCTTATTATACAGGTCCTTTTCAATTCTCTTCCCTTATTCCGGCGTACTTGTCACCTCTTTCTTTCTTTTTTTGCGTACTTTTATTAGACGTCATTAATTTTTCTTTTTATTTACCATAATTTTGATAGTAACGTGTGATAATATCTTCGATTCGCAGCAATATAAGCCTCTAACTTACTCTTCGTGCGTTAAGTACGCCAATTGAATTCCTAACTTTCCAAAATTTTGAAAATATTCCACATTGGGACTTAATGTAAGAAAAGTTTTTAAAAGCTGACAAATAGCGTAAAAAATTGTATTGTTATATCCATTTATGTATAGATATTCTACATAAATGGAAACTTAATCTATAAAATAAGATCAAAAAGCGCAGGTTTAAATCGACGTATAAATTTGACGATTTATTTGTTCGGCGATATTGTTCAATGGCTTCTTAACCACAGATCTGATGTGGCTATAAAATTATGATAGGCTCGTTCAAAATATTCTTAGGATAACTTCATCGTATGATCATGATTCGTAAAATGTGCATCGACTTGTTGTAACTAATTGACCCGCTATGCATAATTATGCAGAATCCAATTAAGATCATTGACATCTTTGTTCTTTCGGATAAACTGCTCGTTTCCTCAATAAAACATCATTTTTGTAATTGTCAGCTATATTTCGAGACAAGTATTTATCGTCTTGGATGTTCTCCTCGATCAATCACCCATTCTTTTCACTTTGTCCTGTAAATCCCAATTGCTCAGCCTAAACACATTTGGTCACAGTAACGCACTGACTGTCGCTATATTCCTATGAAAAAATAGCTCAGATTCGAGAAAATATATTCAATAAAACACAATTATATTGGAATAATGAAATACTTGTTTCACTTAAGCTAATTCTTTTGTAACAAGTATGTACGTAACATTCGCCATTGTTTCATTTCAAAA
Organism: Sycobia sp. Sy_11; assembly: GCA_018907035.1. Taxonomy (NCBI): domain Eukaryota; kingdom Metazoa; phylum Arthropoda; class Insecta; order Hymenoptera; family Epichrysomallidae; genus Sycobia; species Sycobia sp. Sy_11. The sequence continues at coordinate 2,320,769 of JACCIC010000009.1, forward strand.
CAAAAAATCTATGTGAAATAAGAAAACGAGTACTTTAATTTAAGGATATTTATTAAAAATTAATAAAAGATTTACTTAATTTTAGAATATCCATTGCTTTAAATTAAAAAATCAAGGTTAAGACTCGCATTTCTTAAAGTTTAAAAAATATTTTATTGTAAATACAAAATTATTACGTTGCGATTGAATGAGAATGAAGTTTATTTATCAGCAACATTATTGGGTGGATGAATAAAGAGACATTAAGTAATATAAAAAAAAACATTGAATTTCGAATCGTCAATAATATTTATCTATCTCCATAAATTGTGATAAAGCGATAATTGACAGTGTACAAGATATTTGCATCGGGTCATTTATTAATTATTCATTGAAATTTTATCAAGTATATTAATTTCAAACTTTTATAATAAACTCTTCCTGTGACTTTCACTTACGCGATGAGCTAAGTTTAAAAGAAGAAAAATGTTAGTTTACTGTAAACTTGTGTGTTTGTATATATATGTATATATATATATATATATATATATATATATATATATATATATATATATATATAGTATCTTGTGACAAATGAGATTGGCGCATATATTTCCATACCTTATTAGCCCAACGATTAATAATGCAACAGACTGAGGTAAAAGAAAGTCTATATGCCTGTTATGTGTGTAACTTTATTAATTAACGAACTTCAAGCTGGTGCTTTTACAAAAACAAATTTTAAAAACTTTAGAATTAGGTTTCTTGAAGAACTGGACACATCGTTAAGAAAATAAATTTGATTCATTTGTAATTAATCTAGCAATGCATAATGCATGCACACGTTTCAGTTACGAATGGTAGGCTAGTGCTCTCGTAACATAACTTGACAGAAGAAACACACATGCGCGCGCACACACACACGCAGAAATGCAAATATTGTGAAATAAAATTAAAGCGAACTTCTCGCAATAGTATTCGAGTGTTTTATTAATTTTTAATATTCTATTTGGATTGACGTGGTCTCGAGTGGAATATTGTCCTCAGATAACTGATACGAAAGGTGTCTTATATATCATTGACTGACGATGATATAGGCGTCGATCACGAGCTGCGCCAACATTATATTGCTTTTCCGACAGAGAGGAAGAAAATCCGCGTCAAAGAATTCGAATTCGCAAATAAAAGTGTATTAAATATAGCAGGCAGCGTCTTTGTTTTGTAAAAATTAATTTGAAGTAAGATAATGTTCGATTAATGAAACGTAACTTAAGCTATTTGATTGGACGGTTAATAAAATTTAAGATGTTAAGATGCGAATTAATTTTTATGTACAAATATATCCTTTAACGACGAGGACGAATTACAAATTTATAACGTCAAGAATATGAATATTATCATCCGAAAATAAGAATTGACGAATCCTTCTTGGAAAATTATCAATTTTTCGATTTTCTAGAGGTTAATAACACTTTATAAAAATATTTAAGTATTCATAATAATAGCGATTACATTCTTTTTCTCTGTATGAATGAGACAGCAGCAAATCAAACGGGTTTACAATAACTGACATTATATCGTTCGAACGTTAACCGATCACCTGCAATAGAAATATGATAAATACCACAGAGGTGCGAGGATAATTTCATAATTGTATGTTGTACATCTGCATAACTTTAAACAATACCAAGCTCTTGTACGCGCCGTGCGCATATTTGCTCGCGCATCTAATCACCAAGGAATGATCGCAAGTGCCGGCGAGAATACGGGATTCGACGTTAATAAAAGTGCGACGGCTTCCTTTCACGAATCCCTTGTCCCCTGTCGCCGAGCGTGTGTTTATTTGCGCGCGCGCCCGCGGGGTGGGGGGGGGAGAAGGGAGAAAGTCAGTCACCGTCGTTGTCGTCGTCGTTCACGGCGCGCCGTTTAATTAAAAACAATTTTCTATTCTAATTAATGCGAGCAGCGGAGGCGTCAAAGCTCTCGCGTGGCCGGACGGGGAGGCGCTGAAAATATTTCGGTCGCGCTTGAAATCTGTTTTTGCTCGTTAATTATTTTTCCGCGGCAACATTTTTAATCCTGCGGGAGAGATAGGGTAACAGTGCGTTTGCGCACGTGCGCGTGCGCGCGCCCGCGGGTGTGTGTGTGTGTGTGTGTGTGTGTGTGTATGTGTGCGCGCGGAGGGTATAAGAAAAATTGAAGCATGAGGCGAGTGAGTGAGAGGAAGTACGCGCACATTTGGATGAATGTGTGCGTGAGAGCGAGAGAGAGAGAGAGAGAGAGAGAGAGAGAGAGAGTGGAGAGAGAACGATGGCCTTAGAAGGGAGAAGGCTTGGAGAGTCGCTCCAGCAAAGCCAAATTCAATCACAGGGAGCTTCAGCCATTTCTTTTCCATTAACGTAGCCACCGGCGCGAGCAAAAGTAATAACCGCGGCGAACTCTCTCTCTCTCTCTCTCTCTCTCTCTCTCTCTCTCTCTCTCTCTCTCTCTCTCTCTCTCTCTCTCTCTCTCTCTCTCTCTCTCTCTCTGCCTCTTTTCCTCTCACTCTTACTCTTCTTCTTATATAAAAATGAGCAGAAGAAGAAAAAAGAGGATAAAACTTGTCCTCAAACTCTCCGAACACTCTTGTCGCACTTCTTACCGGATAGTGATAGGTAAGAGGGGGGGGGGCTGAAAGAAGAAGCTCTATAGGAGTCTCCCGCGCGATCTCTCGACATCTCCTCGCGTTCTTTCGGCGGGCATGCATATAAATACCCGCGCGCGAACACAGACGCGCGAGCGATGCGGGGAGTTGATGATCGCGTCGTGGAAGGGCGGCAGTGCTTTCGCGACTTTGCCACGCGCCAGCACCGATCGTCATATCGAAGGAGAAAGAAACAAATTTTGTGGCGGGGGGGGGGTGAGAAGGATGAAAAAAATTGCGAGAGGGGGCCGAGGGAAAGGTGCGACGGCAATCCTGAGATTCGGTCGGAAGCCGAAGTTCCTATTCCCCCCCCCCCCAGTCCGCAACGGCGCACCTGGCGTCGTTTATTGAAAGGAAGAAGTTAAAAGGGGGAGGGAGGGCTGGTGTAAGCCGTGCCGCGGTCGTTCGCCATCCGGCTTCGTGGCGAATTTATTGTTATATAGAGCCGCGCGTCTGAGCGCGCGGCACTTCGGTTTAATTTAATATGCTCTCCTTTATTACGGGGACGAATTTCTCAAGGAAGCCGTATGAAAAAGACGCGATTATAAAGAATTTTTATCCAGATAGTTTATAATCTTATTGAATTTTATTCGGCGCGAATCTGTCTCTTACGAAATGGAACGTTATAAGATAACCTAACTAAACCTTGCGACTGTAAGGATATTACTTATATATATATATTGGACAATCTATTGAGTGTAGTTTCGAAATTTCATTTGAACGCTCTATATATTAACAATTCGGAGTTGCTTAAAAGTAAAAGTGCTATAATCTACGTCAATCTACAATCGCGCCTCATCCCATCGTATAACATTTTTATCCTCCTCATTATAAATTCGATAAATCCGCTCCTCTCGCTACGTTTCTTCTACGTACCCCCGATTTAAAATTCAAATTTATTCAGGCACTATTTTTCTAAATATTATTTCAAACCTTCCGAGAAGAAAAAAATGAAATCAACGAATGAGAATGTAGTGTATATATGTGTATGCGTATGTGTGGGGGGGGCGGGGAGAGGGCGGAGGAACTTATCTGGTGACCCAGAATCACAATCCGCGTAACTCTCGTCGGCGTGGTATTAAAACCTTATATCCATTACAATCCCGAGGCCGAAAAAATCGATGAGAAAAGCTTCAATAAAATCTCTCGGAAAACGTAAATTTTGAACGAAAAATTATATTCAATTATTGACTTTAATTATGTTAATCATCTTATACGAGGGATTATGTTTAATGTTGAAATTCAGGCTCATTATTTGTGACTGCGAACGTATCTGTCAAAATTTATTTCAAGAAGTCCTTGGCACTTTTAAAGACCGCTAAAATTTTCATTGGATGTAATAAAAATATCTCATCTCTTTGAAAATGTAATACGTAATTTTTTATATGTTTTGCATTAATTTTTTTGTTCATAAACGTAAGTTATCTCGATAAAGCTTACTAATAAATGATTATGTACGGTGAATTGGGAGTAATTTTCAAAATTTTAGTAGCAGAACATGAAAAAAACTTTAGGTGAATTTGTCACTTCCTGTCTGTGAATAATTTCTGTCAGTTTCTGTCTGTGAATAACATTCTCGATTAGCTCCACCGCGGAAAACATGGCGTCCACTTATGCTTATTTTCGAAATATTATTCATACCAATATCCAATTATTCATACGCCGAGCGTTTAGTCGAATCGGCACAACAGGTCAATATATGCTAGAACGAATAGAGTTTCAAATGTTGGATCCTTTTCTGTTTCACAGTTGATACTGACATTACGCCCAGCGCGTATAGAGCGTCCTTTTTAAATTTTTTTATAAATATTTTATATATTTGTCGCTTTTACGCATATCGTGCACTCCTGAAATTCATCGATATCTCTAGGCTCTTTAACTTATGATATTTCGCTAATTATAAATGTATTCACATTTATTCATTGAGTAAGCTTGTTTTACGAGGAGTATGGACTTCTCAAATAAATGAACATTTAAATAAGTGCTTCGATTTCGAAGCGAATGACATACATAACACCGTAAGGTTTAAAGTTTTACCCAATATTGTTGTCAATTTTAAGCTGCTTTAAATTTACTAAAAGCACCTGCGTCGGTTCGATGCGATCATAAATCATTCAATGATACATATATGTGAAAACGCATCCAGGCCAGTCCTATACTCTTGGAAATGCTCGCAGTTTCATAGAGTGGCATCGATTTTTTTTTTTTTTTTTTTGATGAGTTATTTTGTTTACATGCGAAGAACATCGACGAATGAATTTGTGTACGATATAATCTGGTGTCCTCTGATCCTCTGCAATCGTCACAGAATAGGGCAATGATTAATGCATTAAAGAATGCTCCGCGAGCATCCAACGTCTCGCGACATCGATCGTTCGCAACGGGATGATGAGGCATAAGGGACGTAGGGGCAGAGCCCGTTTTACGGACAACAACCGGCTACGAGGCCGCGGGGTGCTTATGCAGAAACTGCTGCGTGCTGCGCAACACCGGTAAAACGACATAACGGGAGTGATGGAAGGGGGCTCGCAAGGCACAACGCTACGTCATAATAAAGCGAGAATAGGACGGTCGTCGAGCGGCGGGCGGTGCGAAGTCCGCGGCAAGCGCCGCGACCCCACTCCCCCCCCTCCCACCTCATCCCGGCCGAGGATTTCTTCACGGGGTGCGAGGTTATGGAGGCGTGAAAGTTTAAAAGAGAGCCGGGACAGGCGCTTGAGCTCCACCACGCCCTCCCGCAGGTCCCACAGCCCGAGAGAACTGATACCATAACTTATATACCCGCGCGCGACCAACGGCTCCGACTCCGTACCGACCTTCATATCTCTCGTTTTCGCTTTGCCATGTACGCGCGTATGTGTGCATAGATGTGTGGCTGTATGCGAGCGGGCGTGTGTGTTTGTACAGCTCTATACTCCCGTCCCTAATCTCGACGCATTGTCTTCCTCGGTGCACCTGCGCGATTCTTATTCTTTGCGACTTTTCCGACTAGTTTTATCCTCCCCGTGTATCTTGTCGTGGTGGGGCCGTGAGAGAGAGAGGGGGGGGAAGAGGGGGAGGCAGGGAGAGAGGGAGACAGAGAGGTTAAAGAATGAAACGAGAAAATGAACAGACCAGAAAGATTGAAAGAATGTAATCAGATTTTCGGAAAATGTGGACGACTATAGAACTTCGAATATTTAATATACGACGAATCCCCTTGAAACACAATTTGTTTTATTTCAGATTGGAATAAAATACGTATTTTATGATAACCAGAATGATCGTTTTTAAATTATTTTGAGAAGGGCGGCTGTCACTGTGGGAACACAGGGTAACTGCGACTCAGCACCGAAGAACATTCATTAATCAATATTGTTAGTAATTTAGGTGGCGATTAATATTTTATTGCAAATGTAATTTGGCAGTTTTAAGATTCTAGGTCGTAATTGACACCGTGGCCTCTTTTATTTTATATAAGCCAATTATCGAATGGAACGTGCTCGAGTATTTTTGAAGATTTAAAATTTTTATAAATAATTTATAAATATCGTACAAGAACGGTAAACTTACAATTACATTAATTCACTAACAACATTTCGTTATTATAAGATCTATAAAAAATTTACGTCTACTGTACAAATGTTATTGATCTATTTTCTCCAATATTGGACATTTTGCATGTGTGCAATGAGCAATTTGATAAAGTAAATTAATTAAAGATATGAGTAATTTACTTAGGATTTAGACTTATAATAAAATCTGGTTTTAATCTATTTATCGATTGTACAATAAAAAAAAATTACTGCCTTGTTAGAATCTCAAATCACAATTCGTAAATGACAGATTCGTTTAAACTGGTTTCATCTTTATATACTCGGTGGATATTAAAAAAGATATACTTGTATATATATATATATATATATATATATATATATATATATATATATATATACTCATCATAATATAGCTACTTTGAAGGAACAAAAAACTGAGAGGAAAAATTGGGTGAAAAACCAAAAAAAATGTCATTAAAGAAAGAACCATGGCTCGACAAGCGCGCGGAGAGAAATAGACCTTGCAGAAGGCCTGATAAGCGTATTAACGAAACCATTGTCTACGAGCAGCCAATCCGAAATAATGAGATACGCGGCTATACACTGCACGTTGGAAAGAACAATTGACCTCGTCACCGAGTGCTGCGAATCTCGTACTTGTTTGCTGTATTGTTCTTATATATATGTAAGGACAAGGACAATTCTATATATATATATGTAAACCCTGATGCGACAATGTGTGGCTTTTGACTAAGATTTTTACTACTCCAAACTACCAATACAGATCTTCGATCGAGCTTGCTCAGTTCCTTCTTCAACATTGTGCATACTTAAACATATGTTCTTCATTTCGGATCATATAATTTTTTTTTCAACTTTACTGAATATGTACAATTTGACATTCTACTGCAGAAGTTCTTTCAGTACTTACATCAGGACTTCGCTAATTATTTCAGAAACGCTCATTAGGTCTCTTTGTTTCTCTCTCTCTCTCTCTCTCTCTCTCTCTCTCTCTCTCTCTTAATTCTCCATCCAGAGTATATCCCAGTTGCTACATCAAGGTTACGTTCAATCCTGTTAAAACGGTACCGAGAAATGGAATGGAGAGAGAGATAGGGAAAGGGATAGAGATAGATAGATAGATAGATAGATAGATAGATAGAGAGAGAGAGAGAGAGAGAGAGAGAGAGAGAGAGAGAGAGAGAGAGAGAGAGAAAGAGAGAGAGAGAATCTGCTCTCCATCCACAACAGACCATCAGAGCCTACATATCTGCAGCACATCCTTGCCCTTATCTCCCTCCCAGTGTATACCGATGCGTCGTGTCGCAGCATCGCTGCGCCTACATTAGCCAACAGCCTAATAGATACAGGGGGCGGGATGTGTTCCATTGTTCGTACACAGGTCTTCCACCGCATATAATACGCTCCCGCCCCAGATTTCTCCGAGCCTTTCTATTATATATTATCTGTGTGTGTGCGAGTATATATATATATATATATATATATATATATATATATATATATACATACTTACTTGCCTACTTATACTGAACACCCTTCCTACAATCGCGCGCGCGCACACACACACACAGAACTTACTTGCGCATGCGCTGTTTCTAATGGCATTTGGATAGATGTGCTGCGATATTAACACCCCCTTCCCTCCATCCCTGTCCAGTTCGTCCCGCATGTGCTTCCTCTCAACGTAGCGGGTATCTAATGGCTTAGTAAAGCGCAAGTACAAGCGTCGAGTAACTTGGAACAATAAAGTTGGACTCGCTATCCTGAATTAGGTATATATATATACACGCACTTGTAAGTGATATCGTAAGCCTCTGGGATGATGCTGGAGCAAGATGCGAGATCGAGAGAGAATGATACGGAGCGTAGGGATTATACAAATACTACTGTGGTGCTGCTACTCGTCCCGGCGCTCGCTCGCCCTAAAGGATACTCGGAAATAATAACCGAGGTTCGCCGAGACCCGGCGCTTCTCTCACCGTTCGGTATCCGGCGTAGACAGAGCGGCGGGCGCGGGCGCCTTCCTGTTGGCATAACGGTCTGGACGTTATGGAATTTGTTCCTTTAAGGACGAGCCGCGCTGCAGTGCTGGCGACGTGCAAGGATGCCGAAGTTTCGCCCCGCGCCGATTGGATATATTCGATTCGTCGCCAGTGTGGTTCGTATGCGTCAATTAAATCGCTATAAAACATTGCGTGTATATACAGTCTACAATGTTTATTAATTAAAAAAAGTATCTTCAATTTGTCAAAAAAAAAACATCCATCTATGTGATAGTTGAATTTTTAATTTCCCTGTGGTTAATACGTATATAAGTGAAATATATTATATTTTTTTAATAAACTTCGTAGACTATATATATAGAACATTGTAGTCTATATATCTAAATGTTATAAAAGAGTTTTTTGTCATATCTGAATATCTTAAACAGTAATACAATATTAAAGAAAAGTTTAGAATAATTGTTATTTTCAACGAAATATAATATAATTTTTTCATCGTCTGGATAAAATATTCATAATTCCTTACCGATTTTCTTGAAACTTGATTTCTGTACCAAAAAAACGGATGCTCGAGCGCATACGTATGATCAACAATATATTGATGCTTAGGCGAAGGCTTACAAGGGCAACAAGTTTTAAAAAGAGGGAGGTAGCTTTGGGACAAAATTCTGTCCCTATCAATATGTATAGCTGTTGCCGGTGGTCTATTTAATTTTAAAATTTTTTTTTTGCCAAAAAATTCAAATTTCGCGCCTTACTATATTTTTCCACCTATTTTTTCTATATAGCTTCTCTGGCTACCTATATTTTCTATCTTGCGAGTGCCTGGAAATAGCTATCATTACTATATAAGAAGCTTCCATATATTATGATTACATGTATGCAAAAGAAGATTGTTGCCTTATTAAATTTCGATTGCATTGCGTTGTAATTGAATGAGAAAAAGGATATTTACTGTGTTAACAACTGCGTATATAAAATTAATAAATATTTTTATCGGTCTTACAGTCTTTGTAATATAATATAATAACTAAAATCATGACAGTCAGACTGTCCTTGTTTATTATCATCCCCGAAGAATCTGAAATAAAAGTTATTATTAAAAATTAAATAATAATAAAATTAAATAATAATAAAATAAAATAAAAATAATAAAGCTATATTCCTGTGTTAGTGAAGGACTCTGTCATCCGCAGGAACTAACCTATACTAATCTATACATATATTCATATACATATACATACACACACACACACACACACTATATATATATATATATATATATAATCATATTATATATATATATATATATATATATATATATATATTTCTTTATTTATAAATGCGTTATAAATAAATTATCTAATTATTTGATATGTATTAAATTTACCAAGGCATAGAATCTTGAAAGTAACAATGTTCAAATATAAAAAATCTGAAAATATACTGTAAGACTGGTATAATTAATCAAAATTATTTTTTAAATTTAAGAAAATATTTAAGAAAATATTTTCTGAAATCAATGAAAATTTTCATATATTTAAAAAAAAATTTGTTTAAATCAAACGAATATTTTGTATTTTGAAGTAAATATTTCTTGAATTTAATAATAGTTTTCATTAAAAAAAATTATTTTTACATAATTTAAGAAATCGTTTTGTGAGCACAGATTAAATAAATTATTTGTTTTAATTAAAGAAAATTTCTTTGAATTCCCGAATTTTTTTTGTCGGTGTCAACGTGCGTCGCAGAATATATTAACGTACACCAGCATCAGTTCATCTTAAAGATACTCAATGATACAATAGAGCATCCATTAGGTTAGCATACAAATCCCCTCCCTACTTAATCTTGACACTTTACTCGTCGGAATGAATCGCAGTGGCGGAATCGCTCGACCTGAACTTTGCTCGTATCAAGCTTTTCGTGGTAGTTATTTGTCTGTACAATCAGTTTGAGGTTATAAATCATTATAGACTTGCAAATTTTCAACTAATAATTAAAAAAAATTTTAATACTTTTTAGTTTTTTTGTAAAAATATTATTTTTTATCTTTTAAATTTTTTGCTTCAATGACATTTTTATTTATTTTATTCCGATATAGAAATATAGTTAACAAATTTTTTTATTTCTCTATTTTTGTGTTTTTAATTTAAAATTATTTAAATTACTTAAACAATCAAATAAAAATGAAAATAACCATAAAATTTTTTAATTTATAGATTATATATATATATATATATATATATATATATATATATATATATATATAAATAGATATAAGAAGGCTTTCTATTATGAATATACATACATTTTTATAGATGATTTAAGTAAATTAATGCAAAATAAGTACGCATGAGATAAAATTTGACAATTAGTTTATATAGAATCAATAGAAATTTGTTAGGAAAATAAATACTGATTATGAATAATAAAAGTACATACGCACACTTCTTTTATATACTTCCATTACACTGGAATTATCAATCCTTGAATGAATATTGGTTTCTTGTAATTAATTTAGAATGAACATAACTATTGTTAGATAAATACGAAATTCTTTTTTCAACAATGAATTATAATACATAAGTGATAGTGACTTCATAATAATATAAAACTAATTCAGCTTAGGATGAAACGGAACCAGCCTTCTAAGCCAGAAACTTCTTTTCATTCATCAGATGCATTTAATAAATGATAATTATATACGTTTTCAACTGTAAACTCTTTTAAAGGGGCATGGCGGTTTAAAAGGACATGAAAACATATATAATTACCATTTATTAAATGCAATTGATGAATGAAAATAAGTTTTTGTCTTACGATACGTAGGTATATATAGGGTTCAAATTATAATGATAAGTTTATTTATTTTACATTTTTATTGGATATGTAGTACAATATATTTCAATACTACATCAGCAGGATTTTCCCTTTAGGAATAAATAAAATAAATTAGACAGTATGTTTAAATGAATTAAACATACTAAAGACTACGAATTATATATACAATTCTTTTTCCTATAAGAGTAATACTGTTTCTTTTGAATTATCTTTTTTTTTATACAGAGGATAACAAGATTTAGTTTCAACTAGACGAAAATTCGGCGAAGATTTTTGCAAAATTTCTCCGAAAATTAGAGAACTTCGAAATTTCTCTTATTTTTCAAGGACATTTACTCATAGTAATGCAACCAAATAAAGATTTACGACAAATAAAGGTTTACGACAAATAAAGGTTTAAATTACAATCGATTGATTGAGCTACGTTGCGTTAGTTAGACAACTAAATAACCATTAAGAAAACATTTGTAAATTATAATAGCAAAAATATCAATTATCATAATGATAATAGTTTTATTAAAAAGAATAGAAAGCATATGTAAATATTTATTCAAATACAATGAAATGTATTAAGCTCTTTAACTTCTAGTGTTTTTGGAACGTTGGAGTTATTCATTATTTCAATTTAACTACTGTAGTCTTTAGAGAGTAGAAACTTTTTTTTTAATTTATTAATCTATTATTGCTACTTTGTCATACCGAGTTCATTTATCTAATGCTTCAAATATGTTTTTTGAAGATTTTTTGAGAGGCTCGAGCGTATGGCAAGATTATCAATTGCTCAATTAATTTATTAAACGATTAGTTTCCATTTAAATATAGAGTCCTATATTTACAACATATTTATCTATATTTAATTTTTAACATATCTTATCGATTATATTTGAGTTAATTTCGAATTTTTTATTTTTAATTGTATATTGATTTTTAAGAAAAATACTATAATGACCTTTAATTATATTAAAATCAAAATTATAGTACCAAAATAAGAATCAATTGTCAATGTGTAATATGTTTCTTTTTTTTTCATCTTCAAAAATTAACATCAGATATAACCATTTATTTCTCAAGATCGCTGGAAAGTTTAATAAACTAGCCAAATTCAGTCGTAATCTTCCTCGAGCCACCTTCGCAGAAAACGAGCCCGATTCATATTATGTACAATTAATTGAAATTATCTATGTACAATTTGTCCAACACGCGTAAAATAAACGTGTTGTTTTTATCATCGGCAATAATGTAAATAAATAATGTAATAAAGTAAGAGAAAATCGCCCCTCACGATTTCGAGACCTAATTTTCGTAAAAAACGAGACGCGCGGCAGAAATTACCATCGAAATCTGCCGGTCCTGCATACAAAATCCTCAATACGACTTTACGGCACGATGCATGGGGATCGACGTCGCCGGCAGCTCCCCTCCAAAAATTCGCTTCGTTAAAACTTACACACACGGGCGCGCCCTTTAATCACAGCTTCCGAAGCAGCCGCGCCACGTAATTCTTGGACCCGACGAATCCGCCGCCGATGCACTCCTTCCACTTCTGCCTCAGCTTGCCGTTCGCGCACCACTCGAGGGCGACGGCCTTCAGCCACTGGATCTGGCGATGATAGTAGCGCGACGGGCCGCCCCTCCCGCCCTCCCTCAGCAGGCGCTCCTCGGCGAGCAGCATCGCGGTGAGGCCCTCGAGGCTGCCCTTGGCCTTCTCGTCCAGCGTGCGCCAGGCGCGCGTAACGTTCGCGAATTTACGGGGCAGGCTGGAGAGCACCCGGGCGATCAGCGTCGCGTCCGTCAGCTCGGCGTCCAGGCCCCGCATCCGGCTCGCGAGCTGCTCGAGCCGGCCGAGATTGCGGGCGACCCCCTCGCACGGGCACCAGCGGTACTCGAGGAACAGCCGGCGCAGCGCCGTGAGATTCTCGAATCTCATGTCGTACACGGTGTTCAGGGTCCTCCACATGCTCGCCGCTGTCGTGCAGTGCTGGACGAGCTCGCGGGGCTCGCGCTCCATCGCCGTGACGATGATCCGCCTCGCGGTCTTGTCCGCCCTGACGTAACGGGCCAGCCTCCCGTCGTAATCGGGCTCGTTGTCCGCCCAGGGCCTGGTCAGTCGGCCCTCGCACACGTCGAGCACGTCGCCCTCCTCCTCGAGCAGCATGCGTATGATGAAGCGCCACTGCATCCAGTTCTCGTTGCCCCGTAATTTATCGATTTTCGCCTTGGTGAATTCCATTGTTTTCATCATGTGGGCGTGTGTTTGTGCGTGCTTCTGCGTGCGTGGGGAACAAAACAAAAACAAGTAAGAAGAGAAAAGGTAAACGCACTTTGGAGGCGCGAACGAACATTTTTTATTTTTTTATTTTTTTCACGAATTAATGTCACAACACTTGCTCGACCGGCGAACAATTGTCCTCGATAAGGATATTTAACGAGTGTTAAAGTACTGATAAATAAGTGCCACTTACTTTGCTTGAGCTCCAGTGGCGCAGAGAAGTGCGCGCTGCGCACTCTCTAACGAATGGATCACAAGTAAGCGCAGAGAAGAATTTGGATCTGGTGGATACTTACTACGCTGTAGAGAGAGAGAGAGAGAGAGAGAGAGAGAGAGAGAGAGAGAGAGAGAGAGAGAGAGGCATGACCTGGAATAAAAGGGAACATTATATTGCAGTGTCAATATACCATCACGGGTCGAGATAGAGACATTCGAGAGTCTGGTATTTACTATCTGCTGTATGTACACAGTCGACACTTTAAATCTCCAGGTAAGGGCGTTCGGTGCGCCGGGGACTCCCCAGTAATTAACCATCAGCGAGCCGGCGTTTATGCCGAAATTTCGTCCGAGGATCGTCTTCTTCGCGAAAGTTCGCGCTAACCTGTGAAACGTGCCGGCAATGAGGATGACGGTCCATTGTAATGCCATTGTATTTTACTAACTGCTTAATAGTGGCTCTTAGATATATCTATTTATGATATTATTTATAGCGTTTGATTGATTTCTAAGATCTTTTCGGAAAATTCTATTATTTACTTGTGAAATAAAAATAAATATTCATATAGTCCATATGTTATTCGGGTGTTGGGTACCACCGTACAATGAAACGATTTAGTTAAAAAAAAAAGTCTACTACTGGATTTAACTGTTATAACCGATTCACGTACGTAAATAATTGATCGGTAAAAATTGATCTTGAAATTGATAAACAATCATAAATACGTATTTTGAGTTGTTGATTATGAAAATTTGAATTAACTTAATTTAATTAATTTTTCATGGTCAATTAAATTCACCATAAAAAATGCATAAACTTTTGTTAGAGGCGTGTCTTAGGTTATTCGCCACTTAAGTTTTTCCTATGGACTTTCTTCCGAATCATTTTTTGAAATGGACATTTTCTCCAAAAATATCCAAATACTAATAATATGTATAAAAATACTAATATTTTAATATTAACTACGAATATGATTTTTTATTAACATTGTCTATTATATATTTTTCATACAATCGAATGTATAAGTATTGCAATATGTAATTCCTTTTCTCAAATTCAACATCGATTACAAATTTTTAAAACTATTTGATATATAGGTGATCAAAATATGTACGTGCGATTATTTCTTTTGGAATATTTATCAATATGCTGTTTTTGATACTATAATACAGCCAAAATAATTTAGCAGTTGTATTAAAATGAAATGATTCCTTATTTATATTCATTGATGGGCTAAAAAAGTACTCTGCTTTGAATTAAATTATTGCAAATTTTACCTAACCATGAGATTTAACTATATCTATTTCAATTTCCTATAAAATAGAAAAGGTTCATCGAATGATAATGAGAACGCGTTCAAAATTTCATGTATAACATATAATTTTAATTTTACTTTTAATTTAATGTATAATTTTTGATTGTGAATTTTTCTAAATGACCTCGTTGCCATTACCAGTTTGATTAATTTGGTTGAAGCTTTGTATCGGTAGGCAATAGACATAGATACCGGGTATTTTAAACTTAAGTTACTTTTAATTATTATATAAGACAGGGTACTTATTATAAAAGGAACAAAAATTTCTTTCAACATAATCTTCTCATTATCGGTCGGTAACAGAAATTTTAGTGCGTGAATCTGCTAATTTTCTTTTTCTGTTGCATATGGCGGGGTATTTCCGGTCATTCTTCTTGATTACACAATAACGGAATTGCATAAGAATGGGGAATAAAGAAGTTTTTGAACAGCTCGCAAAAAATGTCCGCGAATATAATACGTACAAAACCAAGCTGCCCTTTTTCAGAGAGAGAGAGAGAGAGAGAGAGAGAGAGAGAGAGAGAGAGAGAGAGAGAGAGAGACCGAGCACATAAGCTACTTTACGTAGGCAGCCCTTTTTCTGCTTTTTTCTTCCTTTCATTCTCATTCTCGACGCGAGCACACTCGAAATCGAGTCCCGGCCGCTCCGCACATATAGATATAGGCAAATTAATCTCGCAGTGGGAATTCGAATATACATATATAATTACGTCTTGGTACTCTCTCTCTATCTCTCTCTCTCTCTCTCTCTCTCTCTCTCTCTCTCTCTCTCTCTCTCTCTCTTCTATATATATATATATATATATATATATACGCGCATGCTCCACGCGGACTTAGATATTCGATAACGAGAGGAGAGACCCGCGCTGCGTTCCGTTTCTTTGGTTCGCGTCCGCGAAACGCGCCCACAACTCGTCAAAAAGCCAGTAGAGCTCGCCTCATACTCGCACTCTCATTTTAGGGAATAAATCTAGCGACTATATGCGCAAACTTTCTCGTCGAAATATATATATATATATATTTTTTTTTTCTTCTGTGTATATATCTATAGAATTTAGAGATTTAGAGAAATTAATATGGTAAGATAATTTAATATGTATGGTAAGATTACATATAAATGAAATTGGATCGGGGAGGAGAGTCAGGTGGAAAATGCGAATTTTTTAGGAAGAAAATATAGTTTTTCGAATGAACGGTGGAGAAATTACAATGATTTGCAAGGAAACAAAGCAATACTAATGAAAACCTTATGTTCACCATTATAGATTAATAATTATAATTAATTAGGATTAATAATTATATATTATAACAATAACCATTTATGAATAGGATTATTGTAAGAAGATTATAATGGAATGACCCCTGAAAATATATTCGTTTATGATGACAAGGATGTAGTGCAGGCGTTCTCGGAATTTCACAATGAAAATTAATCAATGAAATTCTTGTGATTCGAAAAAATTCGAAATGTTATATGATTATCTTGAAACACATTATTTATTATAATCAAAAGCGTATAGAATATTAAATTAAAAAGTTACATATTAGAACGGAGATTTTAATATATTTCAGTTTTAAAGTTCTTTTGAAAGTGCTCCAATGTACGCCTTTAAAAAACTACTTTTCACTGTATTTAAACGCTTTACTGATGAAGAAAAAGATTTTACACGTTAAGGCGAGATCAAACCTGAAAGTTCTTGAAGAGAAATTTAAAACTTTAGAAGCTCTTTCGAAATTATTTTACTACAGTTCTTAAAAAATTACTTTTCACAGTACCTATTTAAATATAATTTTTTTTTATAGCAAAAATATTTAGCATGTTAAGATCGAATGTAAAAGCATTCAAGGAAAGTAAAAGAATTAAAAAAAATACTTTTTAAAGGTAGTAATTACAATAACTATATGTATATCCTTTGAATTACTAAAGTTTACCTTTTGAAATTTATCTACTCCAGGAAATAAATAGATATAACTAATGATCCTGAAACTTTGAAAAGCATTTATAATAATCCATCTTATATTCTTTATTTTTTACAATAATACCTCGTGTCTTAGTAGCTAGTATTATTCTAAAATTATCATAAAGTTAAATAATTCAAAGATTAACCCTTAAAATTTTAAAGCCCAGTAGCATTATTAAGGGATTAAATATATACAGTTGTATACCGTTACAGTTGTTTTCGAAAATAATTATGTTATGTGTGTGTGTGTGTGTGTGTGTGTGTGTGCGCGCGTGTGCGTGTGTGTAAGAAGAAAATATAAAGAAGGAGTCCGACGAGAGCGAGAAAGAGAAAGAGAGAAAGAGGGAGAAACGTGACAGAACAGCACGCGCACTGGACCAAGAGTCAATGAATTTATATACGCAAAGACCGGGCGTCGAGAGCGAGAGACAGAGAAAGAGAGAGAGAGAGAGAGAGAGAGAGAGAGAGAGGGCTGCAGTAGGAGAAGAACAAGCGCGAAACAGGTGAGATTGTGGAAGAAGGGGGCTGAAGGTATGAGAGAACAGGAGTGTGCATCTAGATTTAGGTATACGGCTGGTCCGGTGCTCCCTCCTCCCGGTCATTAGGCACGCCCTCGCGCGTCCCGAGTAATACGCATTAAGGGATTATAGCGGATTATAATGCATTTCCATATTTCGGAAGGCAAGCCCGAGGAGGCCTGATTAGCTGGTTGTAAAATTCGCGCGCCGGCACGCGCACGCGTCTATATATATATACATATAGGGATGACTGTCGATTTTTAGGAGGACAGGGGTGGGAGGAACTCGGTGGGTGTGGTTGTCTCATTAAACCTTCTCCTACCCCCGCTATATTGACCCCTCACGGCGCACGTACTTTGGCGTGAGGGATTTGACACCCCCGCCCCCCCCCCAATCGAAGTCCTTTGCGTTTTTCCTTTTGTTATTACTCGCAATTATTGTAGAGTCAAGAGCCCTTGTAAGTAGGCTGTCTCATCAAAAATTGAGAAATCAATGAAATTGGCCTGGCTGCACGATTAAAACGATCGTTGTGGCGAATCGGCGGAGCATTTGCCAATTGGGCATTGCTTGGGCGCTCGGTTCAATTGGACGAGTACGAATGCATAGGTATTAAAATCCAGGGCTGCTAATTCCATTGTCGTCTCTTGCAATCGTAGAATTTTTTAAACAGTGCAGTAATATATTTATGAGATTTGTTGTAATTTTTTTTTTTTTTAAATTAGTTTGCAATTGCGATGATGCAAAGATAGGAATCAATACTTTTTTAAAGTTTAATTATTTAGAAACGCTTAAATTGCTAACAATTTCATGTAGTTGCGCGCCTCGTGTAAAAAATAATCCTCGTCCTATTAGACGGTTCGTTTCGCGAACGCAATGATCGTGATATAAAGAACGGAAGTGCATAAATGGCGAAAGTCTACAAAGATTGTACCGTTGTATCATGAATACTTAATAAAATCATATTTATTAAAATTAATTTAATTACATACAGTATAATATTTAGTAAAACTATGTTCTTGCTTATTCAAAGAATGCTGAAGATTACATCAAATTTTCAACAAAATATTTTTATATAAAAATTCGCGTATTATTATTTATATAGCTATGTTTTTATATTTATTTACTTTTGGTAAATAAATCGAGAACCTACAGTGATTTAGTCACTACCGACGACATGCGGGGCGTTATTTAAGCAGGTATTAATCAGATTCTGTACCGCATAAACCAGAGAGGTCTCCTTGGCTCCAGGTATAAATGCTATTCATTGATTTTGAAATGACGCCTCGGCACAACTCGCATGCACCGGTATATTGGGAGGTGTGTAGCGTAATTTTCCGGCGCACGTGGCTACGCTACGGCAATGAGATTTGCTCCATTGAGCGGCTTTGTCCTTTGGGCGATGAGGGGGGGGGGGATTTAAAGCGTGAATATAAGGAAAATGGGTACGAAACGTCCCTCTCGTATGGGATCGAGCCGTAAAAATTATTGTAATGGGACCCATTTCTGCGGGTTTTATTCAACAACAATCTACAGATTTTATTACTTCGGACGGCTATAATTTTATTTTACTTTTTTTCGGGGAGAGGACGGATTGTTATGAAAAAAAAAAAAAAAAACGAAAAGTTTTTGCCAATAAAGAAAAAATTTATTAGATAATATACAATTCTGAAATATATTCACTGTGTTGATAAATAATTTTTTAGAAATAATCTTGGGTATGCACGAAATTGTGTATACCGACTTTCTACAGAAAATTGCCCGCTTGCGTGTCCATTTTCTTCGCTCGTATCGCGTCGAAATATTTTCGAA
Source organism: Sycobia sp. Sy_11 (assembly GCA_018907035.1). Classification (NCBI taxonomy): domain Eukaryota; kingdom Metazoa; phylum Arthropoda; class Insecta; order Hymenoptera; family Epichrysomallidae; genus Sycobia; species Sycobia sp. Sy_11. The sequence goes on from JACCIC010000009.1 coordinate 2,339,924, forward strand.
CATATATATATATATATATATATATATATATATATATATATATATATAACAAAAAATTTAAACCATCCTTTAGTATCGAGATAATGACAATAACGCAGGGGGTATGAAATTTCTAAAGAAAATTTTATTTGCAAAAGCGTGTATTCGTGTATATATAGCTATTGGGAAAAATTATTCTTAGCTACATAAGGGGATATGAGTTCGGTGTAATTCAAGTATAAATCCATAATATCCCGCGTTTTTATGGTTCGGCGAGCTTGATCGATAATAAGATGCGCGTAGATTACGCTTGAATAATAATAACAATAGATTTATGCATATTTAAAAGTATGATAACGGATAAGTAAGAAATATGCTTAGATATGCTAACTATTCTGCAGATTTATTGTAGATAATAACTTATAATTTATACCGATAGGTCTAATACATTTAATCTGTTTTATTACAGTATACATATGGATAAGAAGAGCTGGAATATATGGATTCGTAAGTATTAATGTATCGGATATCGAAATTGAAGAAATAAGTAAAATTATAACATTATATATGTATGTATATATAAAGTATATTTTTTTGCGGAGAATTGAAATGAATTAAGAATGTAAATAAAAATCTTTGAATTTATTAAAGAACAAAGGCAAGGAATTCTTAATTCAACAATTCTAATGATAGGAAAAATTTTAATTTACGACACAAAAAAGTTTCAATAAATTATTTATAATTCAGTGAGATATATAAACTATTTTCTTTGTGGTAGAGGGGATACATTTTTCCCCCTTAAAAGCAACAATAAAACAATAATATATCTGAAAGTAAAAGAATTTAGTATACCGGATAAAAGTAGATTTTTCAATCAGAACTGAATTGAGAAACGAAATTCGATCGAGCGAGCTCTCGGTTTCGATTTTTTCGATTATTCCCCCCCCCCCTGCACTGTATATACGTCTAGAGCTCGGTTGCGCGGCACGTACAGAGCAAATCCAAAGAAAATCCACATTTTTCCCCGACGACGGGTAAAGGAAAAATTAAATTGCAAATGGCACTTTATTCTATATGCAGTTGGAGATCCGGCACGCGTGTATAATTTAGGACGCCAAGACGATGTCGATTAAATGCTCGTCGAGCCTTCGCGCGGAGCTTGCGCGAAATTTCGCGTTAATTGGCACGGGCGCTATACGTTACGCTTATTTTCCGGTATTGGAGATGATAATGCGCGGACTCGCGCGTCCCGTTACGCGAGGCAGGGGCATTGATATTTTCGAAACGGTTATTATTAACCGACAAACTCTATACTGTATACGTTGTCTTGTATATACTTCGTCGTTCTTTCTTTTTCGTTGTTGCCGCGGATTTCACCATTTGTAATATCATTTTACCGATGCACACGACTCGACTGCACGAATACGAGATTACGTATGCTGTTCTTGCTTTTAAGACGGGTAGCATTCGGAGGAAATGAGAAAGGCGAGCAATTTTCATATTAAATTAGGTAGATTCTTGACTTTCAAATGCAATAATTGTAATGCATTTCTTCTTTTTTTTTTATTTCTTTATTATTATTTTAATAATTTATTTATATCTGTCTGGATCGAACATACTTTGTTATTTATGTGAATGTTGAATGCGGTATTATGACGTGGACTTCTTAATGAATTATAATTTATTCTGTATGTAAGAAATTGAATGATTTCGAAATTCAAACTTAAAATGATTTAACGAATCAAAATACAGTTGATAATTAAATTAGTTTTTAGTTCAGTTAATAATTTTTTTTTATCGAAGTTGTAATTCGTTTACATGTGTCAATATTTGATAAATTAGAAATGGCTAATGATAAATATGTGCATTACTCGATTGAATTAATTATATAATATAGGAACATTAGTTGAATACATAAAAAAGCATAATGAGTAACAAAATTCATTAACATAAAATAGATAAATAGGTTAATGTATACATTTATTCAAGTATTTTTTTGCCAATTGACATTTTGAATATTTTATATTCAGTCAACATATCAAGTTAAACAAGTAAATATATAAAATTATCTCAATTTTATGATATATATATATATATATATATATATATTATATGTATATAAACACAGATGGGTTAAACTTTACATCTACTTACGAAACGTATAAAATTTCGTTCTACTATGAAAAAATAACTTAGAATCCGCAAAATCGTAAAGCATAATGAAAGAATGGATCACACCTCCAGGTGGACAAAGTATAATTAACTGTTTGTTCGACCTAATTTTAATTTTCCAAAGTTCTCTCTTGTTTATTATTATTATTGTTGTTGTTATTATCATTATTATTATTTATTATTCATTCAACGCATTGCATTCAGGGGCGTTATCCTTATTTGTATTCCGTTCCCTCCGACATACGCTTCCAAGTTCCATCGCTGAGCAGAAAATCCGTCTCTATTTTGTATCCACTCATCATTTTAGCATTCACTCACTCTCTCTCTCTCTCTCTCTCTCTCTCTCTCTCTCTTCTCTCTCTCTCTCTCTCTCTCTCGTTTCCTCTCTACCTTCCCGCCTATCTTCATTCTGTTACAGAAATGCACGCGCGTGCATGGAAATTCGAGTTCTCGACAAAATGTATATATATATATATATATATATATATATACGCTTGCGCGCACGCATGCACGTTATTGGATCATAGCTGGGCTGTTTGCAATTCGATATAAGAGGGAAATACTCCTTGCGCACTGCATGCGCGCATAGGGCGCATGCGAGCGACACTGGGCGTACCGGCGCGGCGCGCGGGAAACGAACTGGCATTATCTATGAAGAAATAGAGGTCTGTATAGAGATAGAGAAAGAGGGAAAGAATGAGAGACGGAGTAAAAGAAGAGAGGGAGAGAAAACGAGGAAGGGAGAGGAGATACGGAGTTTGGTAGGAATGTAGAGAATGCTCCTCCCCGAAATTTCGCGACAGTTGCGGAAACTCTGCCGCTATATAGAAGAGGCAGAAGAGGATGAAACTTGCCCTCCCTACCCCCCCCAACCCTCTCTCTCCTTCTGTGACTCTGGCTAGCGCTATTCCACTTTTCCTTCGCTTGTCTCTTTTCGCTGGGAACAATATCTAATATGATTTTGGCTTTGCCATTGTTTTCATCTATTTTGAATGCTTTCAGCAAAATGACGCAATTCGTTATTTTTATTTCTCTGGAATTTGTCTTTTTGCGCTAGAATTTCACAATATTCGTTATGTAGAGCTAAATTAAAACTTTATTATTATTAATTTTATATTGCAATTAGTATCTTTGCTCCGTTTTCTTATTGAAATGGTAATATTTCCATGCATATAATTTTTGGCGACTTAGATTTTGTGGAAAAACTATATATATATATATATATATATATATATATATTATATCGACTCTTCGAATTATGAAAGTTTAATAAAGTCCGACAAATTATGAGATAATTTGTGTGAAAAATATGTCTTTGAACGTCTGCACTTGTAACTGGTCGATTGCAATGTCAGAATAAAGTTTTATTAGAAACAGTATAGTCTGTATTTGAAATAACTAATCTGTTGCAACCATTATGAAATTCGTTGTATCAGAGCAATTCTTGCATAGATGAACCGGATAAAGAAATTGCTTAATTAACGTAATTTCACATATTTTTTACGATCTCGTTTTGTAATTACGCGCTATTGCATATCCTAATAGGGAAAAGAGAATGAATGCCCATCTGGATAATCAACGCGAATGTTCAGATGGGCAGATTCACGTGAATATCTACGAGGATTTTAACGAAGATCTACGCGAAGTTTCACGCAAATCCACCTGGATATCCAGTGTATTTTAACGCAGAGCCACGTTGATTATCCACAGAGACATTCATCCTCCTTTTTCAATAGGTAACCTTAAAGGATTGGGATTCCAGAGTAGAATAATGGGAAACTTCTAATTTAACAAACGGAGCGCCACGGGGATTCTGCAGGATTTAAAGAAACTCAAAACTTTGTTGGAAAATTAAAATTTTGTGTATTAATAACAGAAAACTATAGAAACATAATTTTCTCACTATATTACGAAATTTTTCTGGAGTTATATTCTTAATTTTTTAAATCACAAATGTTGCAAGATTTAATTATTGATATGTTGCCAAGATATTCATATCATTTGTGATGAACTATCCAGTTGGAGGATGAATTTGAGCAATTGAGTCTTTTACATTATGAAAAATTGTGCTCATATCATCTACTACGATCGTTTATATCTGTATTGTAAATTTGGCATATCCATCCTCGAAATGAATTTTCATATTAAAGTGATTAATCTCAAATATATTTTGCCTCGTTTCTAGTTCTAAGGTATTTTCTTACGTAAAAGAATATGGTATTTTCAACATAAGACGTAGTCTATAATACTGCACAATATGAACATTATATTCTATCAAAATTTCAGTTTAATTAGTTTATCAGTATTTTTATTTAGCGTTTACAAATATCAATACCGTCTGTATTTATATAATAGTAAGATAAGATAATTATTTACCATTTGAAAGTCATGTTAAAATTTGAATACCTGAATATAACTGGAAAAATAAAAAAACCTTTCCAACTATTTCACGTACTGCTTCAAATACCCTAAATAAAAGATTTTTGGTATTGTTAAATATAGATCGAATATACATTTACTATTGATCTTAAAATGATGGCAAAATATAAACAGATCATGTCATTTCACAATAATGCAATCTATCAAAAATAGTAAAAAATAAGACAAACAATTTCAATTTCGAAATTGATCGGTGGAGAATGTGTTTTAATAAGATCTATCATTTTAACAAGTCATTGAACTATTTTGTAAATATTGAACTTTTATTTGCTAGATTTTTCATGTTTTGGAAAGTTTTCTAAGGTAATTCGTTGTTAAATAATTTAAGTTTACACGTATAAATTTTCAAAATAGCACAGTGATGTTGAATTAATAAGTCAGGGTATTATATTTGATGTAAAGACGCAAACAATATCTCAATTTCAATAGTATCACGTGTTTGTCGATATTTAATCAACGATTTTTACAAATACGAATTTTTGATTTCTTTTTGATATTTTCCTTTACTATTGAAATGTTTATAGAATGAAATAGATATCAAAACTATAATATTTCATCAAATTATCTTATCGTAAGTTATTTATTTTTAATTTTAATATTTTATCAATGATTTCTTAAATCCACTTGTCCTATATAGAAATGTGAAATTGTAGGATAGAAATCTGAATGTTCAAAGCCATTATCGTTCGAATCAAATCCAATAACTAGAAGCTCTGAATAATCACTTTAATATTTCAAGATCTAAAGGGAAAAGCGCATTGAAATTGACCCATGATCGTATAAGAGCAGTACAGCAGACGCAACAAAGAAAGTATATTGGATAATGCGAGTAAGGGAAGGGAACGGAGACGGAAACAAATCTAGAGTAGCGAACCATCCCATTTCCAAGAGTCGCGACAAATTATACGTAGAACGGGATTTGTTACGGGACCGTGAGATCTCGATATAGATGTTGCAGCTTACACACATACATATACACCTTTTGAAGCATGTATCGCATACATTAGAAATATATACGTATATATAGGCTGTCCAGTAGCGCGCGGGATGCAGCGGACGAAATGAAAATGTTTCGAGTGTTTATATATATATATATATATAACGACCAGATGCAACTCGCGCCACCCGTTTGACGCTCGCACAGGGCGGAAAAGGGGGTGGAGGCGTGTCGGGGAGAGGGGGCTGAAAGTTTGACCTAGATGGAGATCCGGTCAATTGAGTCGCCCGGAGGTCGGGGTATCTAGCGCTTGACAAACGGCGTGGCGCTATGCTGCGCGCGCGAGCTTCGATCAACGCAGCTATACATATATATATATATATATATATATATATATATATATATTCTATACATATTATTGCTCTCTGTGCACTGCGAAGCGCACGCTTGTGCGTGTGTATATCTTTTCGTTGTTTTTTTTACTCTCCTACGCCCCGCCTGGTTCGGTGCGCGAAAACGTGGCGAATTTCGTGAATGACGTTTGACACGACGTGACGCGTTGTTTTTTTTTCCCTCTGTCGCGCTCGGTCGCTAATGAAAGGAAATTTTCAGGTTAGCAAAAGGGATATGTATCGGTCGATCCACGAAACCATTCAATCCATGTATAGAGATACAGAAATTTTTGCGCGCACGTTATGAAAATATGCAAGCTCTTTAAAGAAATCAATAATATTATTAAATATATATGTAAAATAACATCAGCTATGGTTCATTGGCTATGAAGATGGTATGCGCATACTCAGAGAACGTGTTGTTAATGAATTTTGATTTACAAAATACAAAATACAAGTCATAGAAACAGTGTGTCTGTCATCCGCCATCAGAGTTCCTTGTTCCAACAGTATCATTTCCATAGCCTATGAAAACTTTTAAAAAAATAGTTTTGTATTATTTGCTATGAAAAAATAAACAAAAATAAAATATTTGTCATAATTTAAATAAATAAAAGACACTGATGAACAGGCACACTTTTGTACAACTTCTATTTTATATTTTCTAATTTTCATTGTTCACGCCTTTTTAATGGCAAAAAATTCCGTGGGAAAAACATATACTCTGCTTGATTCCAATTTGTAATTGGAAGTAAAACTCTTTGTTTAATAACATTGAAAATAAATAAGAAAAAATAATAGATAAGAAATATAACATAGCCTAATATTTTAATGTAATTTTCTCTCGAAAGCATATTTTATCCGTAATATACTGAAATATATTATAGATATAATACATAACATATACAATATAGTGTAGTTTGTAACAATTAAAATTAATGTATAATTTTTTTAGTTCCCTCAGTCGTTCACATTGGCTTTAATTTCGGTTCAAGGCACGAGTGTTTGGGAATTGGACGAGTTTCCTCTCATTAAGATATCTATACGTATTTCATTATGATCTTCGCCCCTCATCACAAAGTCAATTAATGATCTTCTGTAATACGCTACTCTTGTATAGATTCCAGGCAGATACCTTTCGTCGCATTCGGGAGGTCCGCTTATCAATATTCCATAGACAACTTCACTTTTGTAGACGAGTGGGCTACCACTATCACCCTATGAAAATATAATTTTTATTATGGAATAAATGAAAATTTACCGCGAATCCGCAAGTTTTGTCATTTTAGTGATAAGATTGAATTTTAGTTTTAAAACAATCAATATAATTTTTTTTGCTTGTTGATCAACTATTATCTAATGGGTATTTCAATAAGCCATACAGGAGTTCTCACTATCCTATTGCAATTGAAAAGTTAAAATACTATTAATTTATAATTAAGTACCACAAGAAATTCAATCTAATAAGGCAATATTATTCTGCTAATATTATCAACAGAACTGGCTCGGCTCTGTTTAACCAGTATTGAATGTATATTTACGTAGACGTTATTTGAGATAATAAAATATTCTTCGTTCTCCCCCCTGTTATAACTTTAAGAATGTTCCCCAAAAATTAGAAGACTAGAGCGGGCAACAGCTCAACGGCTCGACGTTGATAATAAATAGAACTTTTTAGTGTCAAAACCCCGATATACAGCGGCATAGCGAGGCGACGCGGGCGCGTTTATAAGCGAGAGCGCGAAGAACAAAAGAAGGCTCACGTGCGAATCTGATTTCCAACGATCAACGTGTATTTAATATGTATACTGTATCGGAGAAAGCTTAGATCCTTGTGTACTTAATTCACATTACATTAAATTTTAAACTTTCGATTACACAAAATGAAAACTTTAACAGACCATTTCGTTGTTAAAACTATACAAATGTTTGAACAAAATAGTCACCATTTAGTTGATGTATTGGAACGTTCTGTAAGGTATAATGAACAATGATAATATAAGAAGATATACATATTACGAATAAAAATAGACGTTTAACCAAAATTCCGTTCATTATGTCCTTATTATAAAGCTACCTTCAGATTACGCTTAAAATGTACTTTATTTTTGTCACTGAGACGTGGTGTCACTTCATCTAAGCAACCCTTTTTAGAGCCCACATCTTTGATTTGAAAATTCAGCGTCAGCGATTAAGTTTGGAAATTAGATAATTTTTAATTACAACCAGATGCATCAAACGTCGAAAGCCTATAGTATCGTGCAAAGTTTGTAGATAAGCTTTGAGCTACCTATATAGGCGATGCAATGCTGCCTCAGTGAATGCACCCCATTCCTTCTTTTCAACGCGTAAACCGCGCCCTTTTTATGTCCACCACGGGTGGCTTTCTGTTGTATTCCTTTCTCTGTCCTCATATGGAGTACTATAGTAAATTAAGTTGTACGTTACACAAACGTATAACGGCATGAATTTCAGCACCTCACTACTTGCTGATACGATGATGCATCTACACTAATACCATATCAAACCCTTTCCTACTTTAAACTCTTGACGCTTTTCGCTCGCAGTATGCGGTTAAAAAAGTTCAACTTTAACGTTTGAGATGCGTGCCTTACGTGGCGTCACACTACACCCTGGCAAGTCTCAGCGACGAAATCGCTTGATCTGAAGGCAGTTATAAGTAGCGAGCTATCGCTCTCTTGCCATTATCTTTACGCGCACAGAAAGTTATCCTAGTCGACTCTGTTACAATGTTCAGAGCATTCAACTCAGCCGAGTAAGAAATGCGCTACCAAGAAACCAAGAAACGGATCCGGAAAGAAAAATCTCTCTCTTTTTTTTTTTTTTTTCATTATTTCTACTTGGCTGAATTATTATCGAGTTTCCGATAAATAAATTGTGCTTTTATGACAAGTAATTTTACCCCACAGACACCTCTTGGTATCAGAATTGGACTTTGCTGGACTCTTGCGCAGAATTTCGAATTGTGCAGTATGGTATTGTGGGCCAGTTCGCAGGCGCGGCTGGTAATCGTGCGCGCCTTGGCGAAGCGCAATTTACCGTCGGCTTCCAAATGACGCCTGCTCATCCCGCTCTCGAGATCCAGGCGAACGCTGTAGCTGTTATAACCGTAGCCCGCTATTACGAACGTCTTGCGGTTCTGGGTAAAGTTCATCGGTATTTTTAATATGCTCAATCTTCGACTGCCGTTCATGTCGAAGTCGTGGGTTAGCTAAAATACAAGTTTAAGCAGTTTGGCTTCTCTTACGTAATTTTGCTTAAAAAAAAAAAAAAAAGAAAAAGAAAAATCACTTACCTCGAGTATAGCTATGTCTGCAGCGGTAGAATGCAGTCCCTCCAAGCTATTAATAATCGGCAGATACGACGTGTGCGTATAAACTTTAAATACGTCGATTCTCACCGAATCATGCTCCGGATGGGCAACGTTCGAGGTGGCCAATACCGAGAGATGTATACTGACCAACTGACCGTTGCCCTCGTTTATTATACAAAGAGCCGCCGTTAAAACGAGCTTCGGACTGATAATGCCACCGCCGCATCTGTGTCGCTGCTCTACTTGGACGGAAACCTGGAACCTGACCATTTCTTCCACCGGTAAATCGCCGGCAATTATTTTATCAGCTTCTAAACTGTTGGCTACAATAGAATGCAGCTATTATAAAAGAACATTCATATAGAATTATGGATGAAAATGTACTGTATACTTGATTATACGTTTCACTTTTTTAAAATACGATTTTCTCTCTTCCTGGGCGAAATAATTCATATTCAATCACGTACCTTTGTTTATTAATAAAGTGCTGACCAAACCGACGAAAAATTGTAAATTGAAATAATTCATTTTGAGTTCAACCAAAGTAATATTTTTTACTATCTCACTAGAACATAGATTTCATATAGCTAAGTGCGCAATACTGTGACTTTAAATATTATCGTATTTAATTCAATTTAACATCTGATGTACAGTTAGTAGCTAACTCACCTGTATATATCGACGATCATTTGATTTACGTTTAGGTAAATAATTTAATCGACACGTTTTAGATGAATGTGACAAAAATTGAAATATATATATATGAGTATCAATATTATAAATATATTTAACTTTATATGAATAATAATATATATATATAACTTTGAATGTTTAAATATCGAAAATACTGCTACATATAGTTTAAAAATGAGTGAAATCAGTTAACTCATCAAGATTAAATTTATTTCTCTTTGAGTATGAATTAGTGTTTATATTTATTTTTCGTATACACGATTATCTTCTGTTAGACCAAGAAGTGGCATTCATATTCAATAAATATTACCAAAACCACTGTCGTGAGAGATATTATCATTCATTTGAGTTTCTCATTGCTAGTCAACAAAGCTTCCATCGGTCATAAACAAACGTTCAGAAATCATTGTGTACAATACGTTTGCTTATTTTGAAATGTACTGTCTAAATTAAAATGATCTCTCCAGGTGAACAGAACTTTCCGCGAGAATTTCAACGACTCTCTTGAATTGCATCGTTTCGTTATAAAGATCATTTGGCAATCGGCTTTATTTTTATATCACGCCTTATATTACAATTTCTGATTTAGCATTCTTAAGGAGTAGCGAACATGCTGTTTGATAGTTCCATCAGAACAATAGCTTGAAACTTTCAACTTACAATGCTCGAGACTATTTGAATCTCTGGAGTATCTGAATTCTCTATTTGTAAAGGACATTGCATAAGAGACTAGAACTATCTGCCGGACACTACGGAATCTAATCTTACGAATCGAAAACTGGAAACTCGAATCTATTTTAATATGTCGTGTTTGGCTATTTTAATAAATTCGAGTAGATTGCGGCCTTAATTACGATAGAAGGAAGTCTTACTAATTATCATTGTAATTTAGATATAGGGTACAGCTTGTACAATGTTTTAACAAGAAAATAGTCTTTAAAAGTATATATATACACAGGTGTAGAGCACAAATAAGACACTGTATAATTTTTTTTCTTAATTATCCAAATATTGACATAAAAAATGCTAATGGGCAAATGGATAACAAGTTAATTATTAATTTTTATAAAGAATGAAATTCTCGTCTATCATTCGCTAGAAGTGTTAAATTTTTGCAAAAAAAAAAAAAATGTTATCCTGATATCTTTCTTAGAATCGTCAAATACTGCCTTTGTCTCTTGACCTAGACGTAGACGCCAAAATGCACTTGGAAAATGGAACCAAATACAAAGCTGTGGTGATATATATATATAATATGTGTGTGTGTGTGTGTGTGTGTGTGTGTGTGCGCGCGCGCGTGTGTGTGTGTGCGTACGCATGGAAGCAAGAGTATATTACACCTTAGAACTCTCCTTCAAAGGCGAGATAATCTAGAGCCAGGGGGCACGGGACGAGGCAGTGGCGCACCGAGAGCGCTCTATATAATAAACGAAAGATAAACAGAAATAAAGGAGACCCCGGACAGGTGCGCTCGACGCTGCGGCAAGTAAAAAGTTTCTCCTTTTTAAGGCGCAGAACGGACAGATCGGATTGCGTTTAATTCGGCTGTACGAGGAGCTTGCGCGAGGGGAATCCCCGCCTGCTCGGCCGCGCTCGGCTGGCTCCTTTTTCCCCCCCCACCGAGCGCGCGAACGCACGACCGTTGGTGCAGCAATGGGCTAAGGTAATTGCGACTGATTAGTAAATGTATTTTTTATGAAATTTTTCAGTCTATGATCGACGAATGACGATGAATATTAAACCGTTGGAAAGAACAAAGACTGGACAGATGAGAGAATATTTGTCGTTCAACAATACGTATAGAATATTACCAAAATAATTTTAATTAGAAAAATACAAGTATTTCTCATTCTGTATCTAATTATTGGAAACAAAGATTACTTGAAAAAAATTAACATCGCTTGCGCCAAAAATCCAATGAAAAAAACATGACAATTAATGACATATCGTAACTACTATATGTAACTACCAAAATTAAATTTCTTTAATATCGTTAGAGTATTCAAGATGATCGCTTAATTATTATAATTATTGTATTAATTATTATAATAATCGTGTTATTATTGCAATTCATTTGATCAAAACTTTTATGAAATATTTAAGAACTTTCGCTATCGTTTGCTTTGACATATCTTGTATGCAATGTATAATTTCAATTCAACATAATTCATATGATTTTTAGGCCGATTTTGTATTGACTTTTTGTAATGCCTTATTTAAGTATGAAGATATCAATAGAGTTTCTTCGACGAAACATTGTGTTTCATGCCAAAACACATATAATTATTTTTCAAGATTCTGTCAAAGTAATTTCTTTTTAAGCACGGCTTTGTTTTGTTGATCGATCAATGAACATTAATTTAAAATTAAGAAATGTAGAAACTAAAATTTAAATTTTAATGAAAATGTTTTACCAATGTATTCCGTAAAATATTCCTTTGCAAATACTTTGAAAATATTCACCAAATATATTACATTTCAATTATATATTAGACGCTTTTTCAGAACATTCATTTTAGTCATTTTTATCTTTATTCATTGCGAAAATGAATCTATATCATTCACCAACATAGATCTTAGATTTTTTATGGGGCTAATTATAGATTTTCTAAAAAAAATTTCTTAAAAAAAGTTACAATCATGAAAAATTTTTTAAGCCACGCGAGAAAAAAATGCAAAATAAGATTGATCCGAGGTAATTTATTATTTGAAGTATATTCGAGAAGAGTCAGAAAAAGAAGACGAATGGAGTGGAATTTTTTCGACCAGAGTGGCAAGTATTTTTCACTGTCTACACAATATTATGCGTCATTTTTTCGCATTAACGCCCGAATTGTTCACTTTTTCGCCTTTTAAGCTTTATTATATTCTCAAAAAATAGTCCCATTTGCATTTAAATGTATCCTACGTAGAAATCCTTCTACCTATTCTCTCCTCCGCCATTCGAATTCCTCTGAAATACCACAAAACAAAAGCAGCCTCTCTCTCTCTCACTCTCTCTCTTTCTCTCTCTCTCTTTCTCTCCCTCTCTATTTCCCTATATATACGGCGTATGATAAATAAAATAAACCAATTGCATCGAGATCGTCCCTTGCGCGCAAACTCGCAAATGGAAAATCCGGCGGTCTAACCCACACTCTGTATATATATATATATTGGTCGCTTTAGAGTGCGCGGCCTCACGTATACGCCTATGTGTCCATCAACCGCGCCTGATCCCTTAATCAGTATTATAGGGTTCTCGCGAGTATGCCGCTCCGCATAAGCGAACGTGAGCGATCGCGCAAGCCCCTGCTGGCCGGCATCGCTCGGAAGCCGCGCCCGCAAGGATTATCGCGAGGTAGCGGGGGCGGCGGCGACCGGGCTTCCGCACGAGGTATATATATATTACACTCTCGCTCTAGTGTCGATCCTATATATACTATATATACATATATACACATAAAAGGTAGAGTCAGGGTATAGAGAACTCCGATACTTATGCCGATAGTTACGGCTGTCGCTTAATTCTTCCCGGTTATACGGGGACTGAGCGGTCGGGATCGCTCGTTAAGGTAAAGCGCAGAGGGAAAAAAATAAGAATAAAAAGAAACCACGATCGACTTTCAAAGGAGCTTAAGGCGAGTTATTTGAATGGTAATTTGTAAGGGATAAAATTATCAACCGGCTATTGCAAATCTTTTGTTCCGGCTTTCAATGTTTTATACTTTTTTTTTTTTTTGTTTATAATATCGATTTTATGATTTTATAGTCGTTTGTGTACATATGTAAATGCGTATAATTACCTATGTATCTTAGCAACAAAAAACAAATAAAAAAAATTTTCACCAATCCGCACATTGGTACCGAACATGCCAAAGCTCGAACATAGAAAGTAAACAACAAGTTGATACTTTATACCAAAACTGCTGAAAATCATAATGAAAATTATACGGAAAACTATACATGTACCATAGCGTGTACAGCATTGTGTTTAAAGTCGTCTGATCTGACTGATATTCTACACAAAATAAAGTTATTCCCAGTAAAAGCAATGGAATAGTACTAATTCACTTCCAATCCTCTTGTACATCAGTTGGAATAAGAAAACTTAAGCATTCGGCTGATATTTCAATATTTTTAATCACGTTATTCAGCGTTCCTTGACGATAATTACGTTACTGCGCTCTAAATAACACTATATTGAATTTTACCAAATTTAATTTTATCAAATAGAGAAACGGACTGCGTTTATCGAAAAAAAGTACAATTATTGTTTACAAAAACTATTAGTTTATTTAGTAAAAGCCACCATTTCATAGCAATTTTACTATAGAAAGTAGTATTTATTCGAAGAAATAAGTGAACTTATTTGAATGAGCCCAGTCTGTCCCAAAGAGTGCTATATAAAGCAGTAAATATTAATATCAATTTCTCTCAGTGTGAGCATTATAAAGCATTAGATCGTTGGTAAGAAGGCTAAATCTATAAATTTTCAAGTAGGGAAATATGAAGTTCATAGAATTTCTTTGAGAAAAAGTCTTGTTTTATAAATAATTACGTGCATATGCAGTGAAAAACAGTCTTTATATTTATCAATTCGAGAATATAAACATATTAATTAAAATAATTTTATATTTAATTTACATAAATTCATTGTTATTAATTCAATTTTTTTAGGCATACGCGAGATTTCCTTATCGTTTTGATGGTTTAAATAATAATAATAATAATAATAAATCAATTTACGGGGTTGAATTAGACTTATGAGAAGTTATCGTACACTTTTTCCAAGTGCGAAAAGTCATGTATTGAAAGTTCGAAGAAGGACTACATATAAACTGTACTAATAGCGAAGTAAATAGATAATATAATTTAATACAGTATTTAATCAACGCTAAGGGCAATGAAGGTGCATTTGACTGAAAAAAAATAAAGCATTCATATTTATCTTATACGTAGTAGTTGGTTGACCACTTGTTAGTCTGGATTAAATCAGTCATTCATATTCGATAGACTGGCCTCGTAATTTATCGCAAAATAAAGGTGAAGATTCAATTAAAAAAAAAAAAAACAAACAGAACAACATCGTTTATAAAATATTCTTAAAATTTCGTCAGGCGTTATCAAAGCGTACAGAACCTATGGACTTTTCTATCGTTTCGTTTAAACCTATCATCGAACCATTCCAAAGACCCTTTAATAAAACTCGCACGTTTGGAATAAGAGAACGGAATATCGCACCTCTCTTACCTTTAATAAACGCTCGACTTGCCTTGTATCCCTCCCCCTCTCGCACGCTCTCTCTCTCTCCCTCTCTCGCCCCATTCGCCACGATTCCACACCCCGCCTCCAGTATACACTTTCATCGTTTAAGCCCATTTGCCGTGGTGTGATGGAAACGGGGACGGCGGAAGGGTTGGGGGGGGGGAGGGGACTGTGCACGTAATCCTCGAGAAAAACACATTTCGCCGTAGCCCCGTGATCCCTAATAAAGTCATAGGTAGATAGCTCGCCAAGTGGCTCTATTTCCTTCGCCGGCCGCCGCGCCATTCGAAGCCGATCCCCCTCTCGCCGCCGTAACCCCCCGCCCATCCGGCGGGGCAAAAACAACAACTCCTTCAGCCCCGCGCATTACCAGTATGATCCGGGCATTTCCTTATCCTCCTCCCCCAATCCCGCTCCTCGTCCGAGCACAATACCACGCTCGCAATATCAGTTTCTATAACTCGGCGCGCAACGTATTTGTTTGCGCACTTTCTACACACACACACACACACACACACACATCGCGGATGCTGTGGCCGATCTCGCGGAGTGGCGGGGGCGTTGCGCACAACCCCATACATCGTATTTCTGCGAATGTGTGTGTACATACGCGCGCGCGCGTATGTATGTATGTCAATGTGCGTGCGTATGCATGTATCTATGTGAATATTTGTGTACGTGTGTGTGCGTATATATATGCACGTGAATGTGTGTGAATGTGTATGATGTTTATGCGAGCTCGCGCGCGATGTTTGTGCCGAGATAAAGAGCCAGAACTATACAGGAGCTTCGCTTATTTGCGCCTCTCGGCGAAAGAGTTTCGACGTTGAGTTATTGGCGCTGGCTATATCTATATCTGCGTATATATGTATGTATGTATATATATATATATATATATATATATATATATATATATATATATATTCATGCGTTCTACTGCTCGGCCTTGTTTCCAACCCGTGCCCTACGTCCCGTTCCGGCACCTCGCGTCCATGGAATATATAGGGTCGCGCGAGGCGAGGCTGGGAAAGCAGGATGTGCTCCATAGGATTCGATATACTATATCGTGGAGATTCAGATTGCGCATCGGGCAGAGGCAGCGCGAGGTGCTCAGGAACTGGCGCGAAACTTTTTGCTATGGATACGGGGTGACGAAATAATGGTTACGAGGTTAACGTTGCGGAGTCGAGGGAAGACGAAGTATGTGCGCCAGGCACGATAGCTATATATCGGTGTATATATATATATATATACCTATGCTTATCGATAAGCTCTTGTTATAGATCGACGAGGTTCCGCATTAAAGATGTCGTGAGAGAATTCTTATAATTCATCAAAAAGAGTACAGTTTTTGTTTAAGATGGATTTTTGGGGAAATTGAGAGCGAAAGAATAATTATATTATTCTATTAATTATGTATGTAGTTCTAGTGATGATATATATGTAAATTAGACAAATATTATAATTTAAGGTGAAATCAGTTGGGTTTGATATATATATATATATATATATATATATATATATATATATATATCTATATATTGTACTAATAATATAATTATATATTGTTATTATATTCACATTCTATATATTTTTTAATTTTACTGGATTACTATACAGTTATAAACACTTAGATTATAGTTATTCTTTTTATTTGTGTTTTTCTTTTTTATATTACAAATTTTGTTGTATATCTAGTATATAGCTGTATAACTAAATTACATTGGATTATCGTAAAAAACTAGAATTATATAATCATCATGAACAATTTGCTTAAGATATCTAGCTATTAATATTTTGGAATCCCGCCAACTTGAGTATAAGTAAAATTTGATGGAATTAGAAATTAAAATAGAAATATTATCTAGCGAGCTCCTTCGAGAATAATGTTGCGAATTTTAAGAAGAATCTACAATTCCATATTATTCGTGTCTTTGGAAATATGTGAAATTGTTCGTAAAAAGTTATTATTCTTGGCTGGGATAAATAAATGATCAGGCCTTCAAACATAATGGCGGAAATACTAAAGGTGAAGATTGTGTGGGTGGAAGTACACGGTCTTCGTATGCATGGCCAACCAGCGCGCAGACTCGTAAGCCAGCGGATGGAGAAAGATTTTTCAGCTCGAGATTGCTCGCAGTAAAAGTGGATCCATTCGACGTGCGCTGAGTTTTGGGCAGGAGGAATGCTTATATGGCCGGTGGACTAAACCGAACTAAAGGCTACGTTGCCAGATTCGATGAAAGGAAATTAAGAAAAAAGAAAAATGTAAGGATGAAACGAAGAAATCGTAAGAAAGAGGAGAATATGAAGCTTGGGCGCCCTCGTCTGCCCGTGAAACAATAGAATTCGCGGGTACATTCAAGGACATGAAATTACGATTGAAAATTTGGAAACGAAACGGATAAAACGATAAAGAGGGCCATTCACGATAAAGAGGGTCGGTGTTTGATGCGAGCCATTTGCTTATTCTCACGACTATCGTAAGTGAGCATCATTTCTTCGCAAATCGGCGTAAGTCTCTCTGACGAAGAAAATAACGATGACAAGGAAAATAGCGAGTATATTGAAAAGAGTGAAAAACAATGGAAATAAATAGATTTTTGTATAAAATGCCGGCTATAGCATATTTTTGTTCCTTAACAAGTATTTTCTATGTAGATACGGGTACCCTTGTAATATATATTACACGTTGATATTACGTTTGTGACTATAATTATTGATAACTCCTATTGATAACAGATATTGATATCCTCGATAACTCGTATATCTGAATCTATGAAAAAGCAACAATGTTGAATCTAATTATATTGTAAACTAAATTTTTTCAATCTCTATGATATACTTGGTAGATCCAAAAATGTGGTCCGATTTGGCCTGCGGCGAATCACATTTACACATCGGTAATGACTATGACCAGTATGTACAAAGAGCTTTTTTAACGTATGATCGCTTCTAAGTAGATTTATAGCGGTAATTATGTTTCCATTTTAATTTGTAGTATTTGATGCGTTTTCATTCTGATCACTTTCGTAGCACTAGTTTTTGTAGATTTTGTAGTTTTGTAGTTTTTGTGATGAGATATCGGGATAGCGATGATAATATCGAAAGACCATGCGTACGTGTGCTGTCTTTGCCTCTTATTTATCTAGCAATACCAAGGTCTGCTGGTACCTATTTTATTTCTACTTTTAGATTATGTCCGAGAGCTGAATAAGATCGTGTGCCTAATTAATGTTATTATGAGCAATTCGGGCGCGTGCTCTTTGATTGTCACAAAAGTTTTTACAAAAAGTTCGTCGAGTTTTCGCAATTGTTTGCTGATTTATGAATGAATATTGTAACTCGAATTTCTGCCGTGGTCTCTCGTATTGGAAGTTTCAATTAAAGTAACACGTCTCTTGTACGGAGCATTAATATCGATTTCGACGATAGTTGCTGGTTTCAATTATAACGTATTTGCTAGATGGTAAGTTAGAGAGTTCTCATTCCGTTAAGTATATCTACGCAATGAATTGGTGTGCATCAGACAACTGCAATAAGCAGAGCAGCTTAGAAATAAACAATCATTTTCATTACTTTTTGAAGTTAATAGAAGACTTGAACACTTTTGGTTCTTTTCAAACAGAATATATTTGTCATACACATACACAATTACGCGCGCGCGTTTGTATATGTGTGTGTGTAACCTAGAAGACAGATCACGTATATTTTACACATACAGATACTAGTGAATAATAAAAAAGAGAGCGCCTATCATCTGTTTGAATTTTTCTCCTGTAAAGTAGATTTATATCGTCCCTGGTCGATGTCTCATAGTTAGTGAGAATTTTAATCTCTGTAATAGCATTGACACGAAAGTAGACTACTATATTTTAACCATATTTGAATAATAAACTATTCGAAACACGGGTGCATCTTTCATAAATTGTCATTGATCAAAGCTACCATCGGTATAATCACGTACATTTAATTAAAGACGCCTTCAAATTCGACTCTGTGAACAATCCGTAAAATATTTTTTGCTTACAGCTGGATACCATTGCTTGAGATCCCAGCGTCGGAATTGAGGGAGCGCGATTCTAATCGCGCGCCACAACGAAAGGTGAAATTAAATTGCGAGCCCGCGAGCCAGACCACCTCGATCGTCAATCTCATTTCGAGTAACATTATTTAAAAATGACCAATTAATGACTTTCAAGGTCTCGCAATTAGCCCCCATTTCCGAGTTGGAAACTATGCGACGGAACTTTGGATATTCGAAGTTCCCAAGATCATTGCAGGTGAAAATAGAAGGATAATTCGTTACAAAGTTTGTAAACTTTTGTTTTGATCTTTTGTTCGCTCGCATTTATAATCTTGAAATTTGTTCGGGAACAATATCTATAAATCTTAAAATCTACATTGAAAGCTCGTTCGGAGAAATATGGAAAAATCGATTTTTCTTAAAGGCTTTAAGAAATCTGGAAATTTGGTCAAACTGCTAGAAAATTCTTTCGTCAATTCCTGGGAAAACTTTACGTATAAATCTGAAGGGGCTTAGTATGCTCTCGTAAGTCATTATTTCTTACGATTCTCACTTAATAAGAAGTTTAATTTCCAATGTTCTTTTCCTTTCGAATATTAATTTTTCTCTAGACGATTTATGATGAAATATCACTAATTCGATATTTGATATTCTATTTAGATTACTGAAATAAATGTAATAAGACGTATTATTCATCATTGATACTGTAGTAAAAGAATATTTTGAGAATTATGATGAATGTGAGCAAAATAGTAAAGATCATTACAATTCTTAAATAAATCGCGATGAAAATGAGTCAAATGATCACAACATTAAAAGTATTAACAGACTATGCTTATCTGATAAGTTTCAAAGATCTTGGTTAAGCTGCTCGGAAATTAGCTGCAACTTCACTACATATCTAGGTTGCTTCATACGTCTCGCCATTATTTCTAAAGCTCCGCGTCTAAGTCCCGCGGGGGGGGGGTGCTATAGGCTTATCATTCGAGTATGTGCCGATGAATGGCCTCTTGTGCCATTCCGATTTCGCGGATTCCAGTACACTGAGCGTTTGCAGGCAGAGATGCTGGATTTACAGATGAAAGAGATGAGAGAGATAGATATAGATAGAGAGAGAGAGAGAGAGAGAGAGAGAGAGAGAGAGAGAGAGAGAGAGAGAGAGAGAGAGAGAGAGAGAGAGAGAGCGATAGAGAGCAAGATTGATAGAGAAACAGAAAATAGTCTATTATGACCATTGGCCAGAGAGTTGAATCTTCTGAATAATTTGACCTGTAATTTCTTTGTGAGTAATTATTGTATGCACATCTTCTACAATTTTGGAACAGTGACCATTGATATTAAAATATATTTATTTAATTGAAAATGTATATATATATATATATATATATATATATATATATATATTTATTGTCACTAGCATCGTATTTCAAAATTATATTTTTGTAAAGCATTTGCGACAGTACTACAATATATTCTATGGAACAAATCAAGTTTAAGTTAAATTCCTGACAGAGGATAATTTATCGTGACATTTAGTTTTAACTTTACAGCGTATTTACAGGCCGATCCGAGGAAGACGTAAACATCCACGTTATCCCTGCTTTCCGACGGGTAAAACAATCTCGGCCCATCGAAAGCCGCACTCGCTCGCCCATCCCCTCATCCACCCCCCCTCCTCACGCTTCCTACCTCGATCTAATAATTTTCGCAACAGCTCGCACGCGGGGCATCCACGTCGCGTGCCCGCCCGTCCGCTCGCCCGCCCCTCCCCCCGTCGTGCCGAGCGCGCGCGCGCGCGCGCATGTGTGTGTGTGTGTGTGTGTGTATGCAGCGGGCTTTGCGAGAGAAGCCCTGGAAAAGAAGCCATTAAAAGTTTCGCTCAGGTGCCGCGCCGGGCGGCTCGAACGTATAACGAGAGGAATCGGCCGCGTGGGTGGTGTACGGGAGGTTGAGGGGGGGGGGAGGACGTCATTCCGCGGCTCGAGCCTTTGTCCTCTCCTATACCTCTATCTAACGCCCATGTTCCTACTTCCTCCCTGCCTGCATCCACTCCCCTCGTACTATCCAACCTCTTTTAGAATTTAAACTTGCACCTGATGCGCGGCTCGCGCTCGATCGATTTTTGCCCCGTGCGCATGTATTGGGCGCTCCGGCTGTACTCCTCGATTCGGTACATAAATATATATATATATATATATATATATATATATATATATATATGTATATATGTATGTATGTATGTATGTATTTATATGGAAGGCTTAGCGGTAGTAAAAGTTCGCAGACGAAGTGGCGCTTTCGGGGTATACGGGAGTACTAAGGGATTTTGCAAATTCCCCCCTCTCCTCTCTTAGTCGCACATCTGGGGGCGATTTGGTCGGTTAGAGTTGGCTTCAGTTAATATGGAAGTATATACAGTTTATGGCTCTATTCGTTACGCGGCAGGATTTCATATTATTGTAAATATAAATATATAAGTGAATCAGGAGATTTTATTGGGAATTGGATAATTATCTTCAATTTAGAATCAAATATGTCGAACTACATATTACGTAGAGTATAAGACGTATAATTTTACTTGTTAAAATTTCGAGTCAAACAATTTTATTTATAGAAATGAGTTACAGACTAATGCGGTTTAAAAGTGTTTCTTTATTAAGGCTGATAGTAATGATAGTGACTTTTAAATTTACAATTTTTGAGCGTAATTCAACGTTTATCATCATGCTACATACTTTCGAAAGGTTCATACTCTGACAAGTGCTCCTTTGTTTTTCTACTACATTTTTCCTATATTTCCCCATACCTTACTTATAAAATCGGCTTCAGCTACGGTAATTGTTTATTTTTCTTGAGCCATACCCTCGTCCTCAGAGAAGTTTCTTCTTTTTTTCACGATATCTAGTAGTTATTGGCGAATGGGTATGGCGAGTACGTTTTTTCAGTTTTGTTAAATAAATAAAAGTTTCTTGACAGAAATCACTCGAACTTTTGAATAAAACGTTCGATTACCATTAAATATCGACAGTATTTTCTAAATATTCGGACATGCTAAAAATTATATGTAGATTGAATTAGTGACTTCATATATTATATGTTAGGCCAGGAACTTATTGAGCGACGTGTCACTTTGTGAAATTCAAATGGAATGCTGAAATGTGCTTGTAGAGAATTAGATTTTTCTTTTTCTCGTGTATTGAAAATCGTTTCTATCAAGGAAGATTGATTGGGCATTTTGCGAATTGCCAAGTAGTATAAATACAAGATTTTTTTAAGGATACTACAAATTAAAAAAAAGAGTCGAATTTTTTAATGTTCTGTCGTTATATATTTAGTGCGGGTATTCCATTCTGAAATTGCCGTGGCGTTTGAACGGCAACCTCCCCGTTCTGCCGAATCTACCTCGATCTAGATCGCAATTACGATTAGATCTTGGGTAGATTTGAACGTGCCGATGCGCAGCGCAGCTGACGCGGACGGACCTGTGCGTGGTCTCTAGGAATAGCGCCGCCATACGTATATAGATTCTTTGGCTTCAGTGCCGGTTCGCTGCATCAGCAGGCGCCATTGTTAATGGAAGAAAGAACTGTGATTTTCTTGCGCCATCGAGGCTGATGTTTAACATAGTAAATAGTTTCAGCTGAATGTTCGGTGACTCTTGTATACTTGAGCTTTTCATGGTCCTAGAATTTACGATGATTAGAGCAGCCAAACTTACAAGGAGAAGGTCGCATGTTGGGCCCCTGGATTTGGTCGAACTTTACAGAATCTTTGATATTATATCCAAATAGAACATCCGTCCAGTCGTACTATCCAATGTCTCGTTGCCACAAAAATATTGACAATTAAACTTTTGAGCAAATACATACTCCAATATATAATTAAATTTCATTAAATGTTAGTATTAGTTTGTATAGAACATTTCTTAATTCAAGAATCTGAGAACAAAGCAGAAACGTAAGATTCATTTAATTCCATGAATTATTTTCAACTATTTAAATAAACAATTTGATAATAATAATGCATGAAAAGAATATATAATTTAAATGCCATACTTATATTAGATATTTTAATATTTACTGCTGATTATAAAGGACATCATTCATTATGTAATAAGAGACAATAATAATTTTTCCATATTTATTTAAGTTTATAACAATGTAAATTGAAGTTTATGAAAAAGGAAATTAAATCTTCTTTTTATTTTGTCTTCTTCATATAGCTGATGACCGTCATGTAGAGTAAGTATCGTATTTAATTAATATATTATTTTCATACATTATTTTTTAATTTTTATTTTAAGTTTTATTTTTTAAAGTTGCAAGTAATGCATAGAATTAAATTAATATTATGTTTCTACTGTTCTTTTATATTAAAAAAAAATAAATATTATTGTTTCATTAGTACAGAGTACTGTACGAGCTGATACTAAGATTTAAGGAAATTGAAATTATTTCTTGCAGCACGAATTTTATCAAAGTTTTAATTGTTACTATCTTTGTTACAGAGAGGCATTGGAACGAATGGCTCTATGGATGTACTATTTGGGCATACTATAAAAGACTCTGGGAGTTACAGTCAAATCCAAGACCCAAACATACATCTCTCTCCTTGTCAGACTCTTATCTATCATCTATTATCGACTTTTTAAACACATTATCTATTTTTTAATTATTTATTCTTCTACAGAGCAATTTTTCTAGTCTATAATATTAGGTTGTTAAATATCTCCTTTCCGCTTTTTTGCTCTTCATTCAATGCTTTATAAAAAGTGTTACAGTGGTCGGATTTACTTCAAATATGCGCCGTTTTGTTCGATAATCTGTTTCCATCTAGACGGCAACTTCATAATACCCCTCTCGTAGAAACCCCTCTCCTTATTTGCGAAGAATTCGGACAGCCACTTTTCACAAGCATCTTTTCAATCCAACTTTACACCACCAAGGGCGTTCGAAATGGACGGGAACATGTGGTAATCACTTCCAATCCCACCAAACACACAGCTAAACCTTCGAGGCCGTCAATCCCGGCTTGGCCACTGTTTGGGACGGTCCACCGGCCTTGCACCAAGTCCGTTTACACTTGATATGTCGTATGTGATCCATTTTTTGTCGCCAGTCATCATCCGCTTCAAAAATCGATTGAGTTCGTTCTGTTTCAGCAGCAGAGCGCAGGCGTTGATTCGGTCCAGAAAATTTTTGTTCGTCAAATCATGCGGCACCCAGACATCAAGCTTTTTTTTGTATTCAGCCTTCTGCAGATGGTTTAAAATGGTTTGGTGACTAACTCTCATCTCGTGGGCGATGTTACGAGATGATCGGTATTCGTCGTCACAGGTCTTCCGCCGGCTGGCTTACCCATGGTGTCGTTTTTCACCGGCTCGGAATCGTCGAAACCATTCCTCTGTGGTGCGAAGTGATAGCGTGCCATCCCCCAAAATACCATTAAACTCACGGAACGTTTCTCTAATGGATTTGCCTTTAACGAAGAAAAACTTTAAAATAGCGCGAATTTCGGCGTTAGTGAACTCCATGTTTACACGTCTAAAACTTTTGAACGCAATATTCAAACTAATCATGCATAGCGTCGTTTTTTACGTTATGTCAAGACCTTTCAAATGATGTATAGTATTGCCAGATACGAGCTCTGTAACGCTTTGTACATAGCCGCGAAATTCATAAGACAAAAAGGCGGATATTTGACAACCTAATATATGGGTATAATTAATGAAATATAAATAATGACATATTTAGTGAATGTAATTAAAATCACAAATTGAGCTTATTTTTAGTCAAAATTTCCCCATTGTTGGATTTTAAGGAATATTGAATTATTATTTTAGCAATGTCCTGAGTTTCATTAGGTTAAAAAACTTTTTAAACGATATTGTTTATCGAAAGAAAACTAATTAAATTCTATTTAGTATATAATTAACAATATAAAACAAAATCTGTTCAAGCTCAATGCATTATTAGGTGTCCGTGGAGTATTTACGTAAAAGATAAAAATTTATGAGTTTCACTTTGAATCAATTTAAAAAAAAACAAACAATAAACCTTGTTACTGGCACTGAACGAATGAAAATTATTTTGATAAATGGTTCAGCAGATTAATCAGGCTCAGTTAAATATTTTCGGACTTCAAACGTACGTAAATGCCAACGCCATCTCTCGATCCTTTATTACGAAGTTCACCATCTCGATCTACTCGCTGAAAACTGTTCATCTCCGCAGTGCCGTCGTCGTGTTCGTCGTTGCTGTTGTCTTCATTACCGATCTCATGGAATTGCAATTGGAAAACACCCGCCTATTATCCGATTGCCAGAAGGCGATGGCGTTCGCTCTAATTTCTTCCCTCGGTGCGATCGTACCGTCACCGTCCTCTTTTACATCGATCGAAAGTTAGACGCACATCTAATTATTAATACATTCGAATAGCTCCGACGTCCGATCGAGAGAGCAACGAGATGGATCATTCAGAATTGAGACGATTAAAACTTAGCGACTTTTCCCAGCTGTTGGATACTTTTCCGCGAATTTGATGCAAAAATACAAACGTTCCAAATTGACCGTCCGAACTACACGTAAATTTCGAAACGGAATTGCGAAAATGTCCCCTGCCCTCGCACAATGCCCATAAAAATGCAGAACGACTTACAAAGTATTTCGTCGCCTCGTATTAGGACGACGGGTAGGTTAGGTAGCAAAGTAGTTTCCGCGCGTAAGTAACCGCCTTTCCTTCGCCTCTCTCTCTCTCTCTCGGCCCCAACCCCACTCCCCGTCCCTTTGCGCATTTACCCGCCAGCGTCGGCTCTATTTATGCGCCCGGCGAGAAACGGACGCCGGCATAACTTCGCTCCGGGGCCCGGGGCTCGTTCGGTTTCACTTTTGACCCGCTCGTTGACTGCGTTATATATAGTCAGCGTCGCGCCGCTGCGCACCACCGACCGACGCGAGTAGTTTTAAAACTCGCCCCGACTCACCGAGCAAGGGGTCGAAGAATGGTTACTACTAACTCTCCCTCTCTCACACACTCTCTCTCTCGCTCTCTCTCTTTCTCGGGTAACGCTGTACTCCGTGCGTCCGTCACGTTGTCCGCGCACACGTCCGGCGGGGCCTCGGGCTTTTTGACCGCGTGACCCGGGCAAAAGCTTCCTTCCGTGTGTCACTTCTGTTCCATACTCCATACCTGTCTCTCTCTCTCTCTTTCTCTCTATCTGTTTCGCTCTCTCTCTCTCTCTCTCTCTCTCTACCTTTCTCGGTTTCTCTGTGAAACGGGTTCAAGATTGGCCTTCCCTTTGAGCTCTCTCTCTCTCTCTGTTTTCCCTCTGTTTTAAATGATTCGCCACGTGTCACTTTCAAATTTTGCACTCTCATAGAGGTAAACGCAAGAACAGGAAAGTTTTTAGTATTGCGACTTACTTATTGGAAAGGTCGCAATATTTTACGAAATGTTTACAAACTTGGTATTCATAAAATCGGAACATTGAAAAATCTTTTTGTCCAGTTTAATTTAAATTTAAATAAAGCTGTAATCAAGAGTACGCGATTAATGATAATAAACTGTCGTTCTAAGCAAAGTGCACCCATACAGGATCATGCAATAAGAAACACAAGAGCAAATTAGCGAACATTATGTTAACTTAATAAAGGAATCAAGCTTATACGTTCATTACTATGTGTAACATAGATTTTCTATTAAATTTCGTAAATTATAGATCATGTTTCAAATTTAAAACGATCTTAGGCCGCATATCATAAAATGAATAATTATTATTTTACAGTGACGCAGTAAAGCAGGATCATATTTTGCAGTTCGTGCACAATGGCGCATACTTCATCTCGTATGCAACATCAAGTTTACGTACGTATATAGGGAGCACATTTTGGAGAAGCAATCTAATTATGAATTTTCTGAAGAAATATTAAAAATAGGAAGTGGTAATTTTGAAAATGGCAACGATAATAACATAGACATATTGAAAGAATTGGGCAAATTATTTTATTCTATTGACGTGTTTATTTTAAATATTGTCAAGATATTCAATATTTGATAAACAGGTCTTGTACGCACTCTACATTAAGTATTTGAACGCGGTAAAAGCAAACTTTACTTCTCAGAATTAGAAAAATTTATCAAATTTGGAACGTATACATTTTTTGTTAAATACGTCGATTTTGATGAACATGAATGAAACAGTAAACCTAAATCATTTTATAGAATTTCTATATATAATATTAACTCAATTTGTATGTATAGTATTAACTTCTGAAAAAATCATTTGGAAAAGTAAAGTTCAGCGCGTTGATTCAATTTTTGAATAAACTATGATTTTTCACGAAATATTACAGCAATTACTTTATAACTATTATAAAATACCTGACACCAGGTAAAGACAAAGGGTCCTGATTAATAATAATGAATATTCCACCGTCTATCGTAATAAATACATAGTAATTCAATCAACTTTATTTCAAAGATCTTTAAAAGAAACATTACTTTTTTCTTTAATAACTCATGGACACGAGTCGCGTGTACAGCTTAAAATCTAAATCAAAGGTATTTCTGCTTTTGAGATCGCTTTAAAGAACTCGCCACAAAGTACGCTTTGATTGTTATTTATTTTTTTTTTTTTTAACTGTTCGAGAAAAGAAAGGAGCCCCCCTACTCTTTTGGTCGCAGAAGGCCACACGCGCTTAATAATATCAGATTTTTCGCCATGGATCTTTTAACGCGAAAGCGAACGGCGGGGCGAAGGAACGATATGATTTTCGTCTCAACGTTAATTACTCCGATGAAATACGAGCTTTGAGGATTGAATCGAGCTCGACTCGGTTGTAACGATATGTATGTATGTATGTATGTGTGTGTGTGTGTGTATGTGTGTGCATATATGCGTATTGACGTGGGTCTCGTGCGATGTATCGCTGCACTTTGAGGCAATAGGAAGTAATGGAAAAGTTATATACGGATTTTATCAGGTATAAATCATTTTATGTACGTCTCTCTATTTTAATCGAATCCTTCTAATCATTTAATTGATCAAAAATCCTAATTTCAATTAGATTTTTTTTTTAAAGTACTTACATTAATTATATTCTATTAGATTTATTGTATTAGACGTGTATAATAGTTGATGTAATCACAAGAATAGTTGATTTTTTCTACTATCACACTATTATACTATATTTTATTACTTTTTCATAAAAGGTATAGATAAATTATTAATCTGTCAATAAAACATAATTTATAAATCAATAAAAGATGTGTTTTTTTTTTAGATATTTTAATCGATTGAGGAAAGTTGGTCTGCCTATATGTATTTTCTACTACTGAATTAAAAAAAATCTTTTTTTAAACAATTCTAAACATTTTATTATTTCTGAATTGGTTGATGTTATATTGAAAAGATATTTCTATTGTTTTTAATCATAGATTTTGACTATCTTGCAGTGTAGATATGTTTTGAACAATTCATATTCAGATACTTACACTTGTAAAAGTCAAGAATAAATTATTAAGCTTTAATTTATAATATAGGTAAGTTGTATTTAATTTTTAATGCTTTTTTTATGTTATAAGTATAAATATATGATATGCTACATATCTTGAAATTCCATAGTAATACTATAATACATTAGAAAGTTTAATTCATTACCAAACGATTGAAAAACAGATAAAAGATGTATTTATTTTTCCAGAATTTTTTATGCACGTATTTGTATCCAATATTCGATTATCAAAGCTTTAAATACAATTCCATAAGCACATGAACTGTTATGGATTATGCTTGAGAAAAAGATCCTCGAAAAGTACTAAAGTATTCTATATAAATTTTTACATAAATTCTCTATCTTTAACTTGCACAATTTTGTAGAGTAAGAGAGTAAGAGAGGGAGAAGAGAGAGAGAGAGAGAGATAGAGGAAGAGAGAGATAGAGAGTGCGAGAGAGAAAAAAGGGTTCCGAAGAAAGTTCAAATATATGCGTATCACTGCACGACTCGCGCGCGCCTCGGGCGCGCACTTAGCCCCGACACCCCCGGAACGAGGCGGCTCGGACTCTTCGGAGAGGATCTCTCGAGGAGGTTCTCGGCTCTCGAGTTCCCGTTCCCGGCGCCCGGGAACTTCCACTCCCATTCCCCCCTCCCTCGGCCACCCTCTTCCGCCGCTTGTCCCTTTGTACGAACTGTTTACCCGGCCTCGAGGACAGGCCATTTACCATAACGAGGCGAGCGCCGAGGCCGCGAGAGTCCAGGAGCGGCGGCTGCGACCGGGAATAGAAGGATAAAAAGATGGGAAAGAAGAGGAAAAAGAGGAAGAAGATGGATATGTATAGAGAGGCCGAGGGAGGAGGGGGGAAGCCCGATGCCGGCTCGAACAATGGAGGGAGTATATCCGGGAGAGACCTTAGCAGGGGGAAAATCTCTCTCTCTCTCTCTCTCTCTCTCTCGCTCTCTATCCTTCGTCCAGATCTTCTTTATAGACTTTGCCTTTCCTATTTCGGGATTTTTCCCCGGTGCTCGCAGTTCTTTATTTTCCTCGCCTTGCTCCCCCCTCCACCCTGTCCGTCCCTCCGCCTCGATGCTCGCCAACCTTCTCTTTTATTGTGTTTGTTTTACACTTCGAGGATCGCTGTCTGGCGTTGTTTATAGTGCGCGCGCACTTTCTGAAGAGTTCGGAGTGAAAGTTTCTCCCTCCCGCTTCAACGAAAGAGTGGAAATTGGACGATTCGATTTCAATTGCAGAGAGCCGCCTCGGATGTCCGGAAGTTTTTCAGGTCTCTCTCTCTCTCTCTCTCTCTCTCTCTCTCTCTCTCTCTCTGTCTTTGGCTTTCAGTCTCTATTTTTCTTTTTAACTTTATCATAACTTTAAAGCGTATTCTGCACAGAACTGGAATATTTTTTTTTTTAATATCAGGCGAGTATTGTATAAATTCAATTTATGCGAAAATTGTTTTCGTTGGTATTTAGATTAAAGGGAGAAAAGACGCAGAAAATTCGTCTGGACAAGTTATGAAAAAAAGTGCGGGAAGTATTTTTTAATTATTACGCTTAAAACGGGGCTGTAACTCTTATTGCGCGAAATAACGGCGTTTTACGCTTTAACCACAAACTGCGCCGTTCGGAGTTGAATTTCCGCAAGATGATTTTGAAAAGCCTCGAATTTACAGTTAGAATTTCGATTTCCCGGCTAATCGCGCAATTCGTATTGATCCAATAAATTAGATAACGTAATTAATGTAAGTCCTACCCACAGCCTGATAAGCGACAGTCCGCAGTTGCGCAGAAACATTAGATTGCCGAACGAAGCAATATTAGCCAACTGCGAAAGCCCTCCCCCCGCCCTTAAAATTCGAAATACTGTTAAATGTTGTATTAATAAATTTACGCCGCCCGACTACTTAGTGCGAGGCCATTAGATTGCGGGTAAAATAAACATTTGCCACGTATGAATTGTCCCACCAACTAATATCATCTTTAGACTTTATTTCTATGAATTCTAATCCATCCATTTGAAATTTCAGTACATTTTTAATTTACGAATTGAATTAATTTACAGTTCACGGTCGCATCAAAACTAAAGCACATACGGGAGTAATGAAAATTTGAAAATGTTGGTCCTAAGATAAAAATTACAATTAAACAGGATTGAAAAGGTAAAAAACAATTATTAAATAAAAAAAAAAAAAATTCCGTTTTAAATTAATGAAGTTAAATTTTGATACCTCGAGTACGTTTATACGTATTTAAAAGTAAATGTTGGCACGTATTTTATTTTTACATACGCTCCGTGTGTCCTCGAACGAGATCCACCCGCAAACATTAAAACGCGCGTCTTTTAAAACAAAGCCGAGCCAAAAGTAACGTGCGTGTATTTTTAGCCGGTACAAGCGCTCGGCTCATATATTCAAGCATCGCCTCAGCATCCAAAAGTGGAAAATAATTAATTAGTCCAGGCGCATATAAACGAGAATGTAATATCGATTTGTTCGTCAATGGAAAGTCAACGTGTAATGCATCGTGTCGAGGTGCCCTATCATCGCATATCCCTGATACTGCTGATTCTGACAGATCGACTTTAATAAATCGGGACGAGAGTTTGCTTTAAATGTTTTAGAGAAATTATAGGCGAATCATTCGATAATGCATATGTAGAGGAATATACTTTATTGCGAACGATTATCGCGATTTCCACTTAATTATACTTTTAATTAGAATTGATTTTAAAATAGTTATGAGCTTTATAATTTTGTTTCAAGTTTCTTTTAACGAATAGAATAGATAAATATTTCGCTCTATTTAGATTATTCTGACGCCTCGGAGTTGGAGAGTAGAGCGCAATGGAATACGATATCGCATTTAATACGTTGGGCATTACTTTATTTTTCATGTTTTTTTTTTTACGGAAAAATCTTTTTAACAGTATGCGAATAAAAATTCTAAAAAGCTTACTACAATTGCTTAATGCGTAAGCGTAAATTTAAGGTCAGAGAGTTCAATAAGATATATTTGACTTATTTAGCCTCGGTAAACTTGGTCTGCCAACTTTCATAAATTCGAATCATACGAGAGCTCTAATGCGCCATTAAATAATCCTCTAATAGCCTCACTGAATAAATGAATTGCCGCTCTATTTATTCCCGAGGAAACACATGTTTTTCCTTAAAATTTTTTCTTAGAACTTTAGTCGTATTGTCATATAATTATATTTCATCTTTTCAGAAGGAGGATGTCAAATTAGCGAAATCTAGCTTGGTATGGTGTTTTCGCGGGAACCAATAAAGCGATCAATTGTTTTTATTCAATCGTTAATTAATTCATAATTCACCGATAATCATGGATTTCAGACGATGAAAATTCAGGAAAGTCGGCAGGTCAAAATTCAGGAAGTCGTTCATTTTATCAGACAAAACTTCTGTTCTAAATTTATCGTAATTGCACTTAACATATCGCAAATTAAAGTGTTCGATATACTATAAAACTGATGTATTTAATATTATCACTGTCAAATCGTGCCATAGTACGTAATAGAATGTGTCACATTCCCGAATATATTGACCGATCGAGTTTGCGCTTGTCCATGAAGAAAGAGATAAAATGTAACGTACTATTTTCAGTATAGCAATTGTTAGCACCAAACTCTCTATTATAATGCTAATTTGACGCACGCCTACGCGTTATCTGCACCTAATACGACGCATCCTTCCCAGTCCTCCCAAATTTGTCGAAGCAGCCCATATATATATATATATATATATATATATATATATATATATATATATACTCCGAGGAAGAATTTGGCACACCCATTATACTTTATCGCTGTTTTCCCGAGTTAACGATGCACCGCTCTTCGAATTCAATTTGCTCGCATTTTCGACGGTGCACTTACTTGCGAGCTAAGCATGCCAAAAGTGTGTTTACTTTCTTCTTCCTCCTCTCTCCGTCTCTCTCTCTCTCTCTCTCTCTCTCTCTCTATCTCTCTATCTCTCTCTCTCTCTTACTCTCTGTCCCTATCCACGCTCCTGCTACACATCGCGTCCCGGTCTTTTGCTCCCGCCCGCGCCTCGCGACCGCGCACGACCGCCCGCTGAGGAGCGTATACGACACGCGAGCGCGCGTCCTCGTCTTCCTCCTTTCCCTCCTCTTTCTCCTCCTCCGTCTTATGGGGCCGTGAGCGCTGTTTTTTCTTTTCGCCTGACGAGCGCTCCCCGAGCCCTTGCCTCTCCCCTCCCCCACTTCTCCGCGCTATATAAGGCGCGCGCGCGCGCGCGCGTAGTTACGTCATCTCGCTAACTCGACGAGGTCGGTCGTTACACGCGTCGTCGGCCGCGCCGGGGGTGGGAGGGCTCGGAGGGGGACGCGCGCGCGACCCCGGAGATCACCGACACCCGCGGTTTTATCGGGCCTCCCGACTGCAAAATACGAGGGCGTGGAGAAAAGGGCGGCCCGGCCCGGGGGCGGGGGCGAGGGGGTGATTGAAGCGCGTACGAACCGCGGCGACCGAGGGAGTTATCGTTTCTCGACTGGGGCAGGAAGAGGGGGCGGGGAGAGGCGTCGCGCGCAAAAGTTTTAAGAGCAGTTCGATTCGCGAACGGACGTGGTGGTGCGTCGCTCGAAAGCAGCATCCGAAGGTATCGAGCAAAAGAGGTTGGAGAGAGAGAGAGAGAGAGAGAGAGAGAGAGAGGAGCTGTTGAATTAAGCGATATTGGTTTATGCTCCTTTCGCTGACCCCCCCCCCCCCATGGTGTTGATATGATTTCGTAAGCATCGATTTCAGCTTTTTCAGAGTTATACGGGATTCGTATATAAAAAATTTTCTGCACGAATCTCGAGGTAATTGACACAGGTGGGACATAAAATGCGTGCTGTAAGAGGGAACTAACGAAAATAATAAAAGCATCGGCATGAACTTGATTTATAAAATGTTATAGCGTTGAGATTTTCAGAGTAACTTAAAGAATATAACACAAATGAAGACATAGTTAATATGGTAAATAAAGGGACACGGTAATACTCAGTAAATTTCATTAATATTCTCTCGTATTATTTATCCCTGCCCGCTAATTTACACATAGCTTGTTCGCTTTGAGCCTTGATAAAGTAAACGTCGTCAAAGTATTGTTTTTATTGGACAAAATTATTGTATTTATATTATATTTCATTATTAGATGTTTAATTAAGTACCTGGAAAAAGTCAGTTGCAATCATTGACTCAAACGTTGGGTAAGAAAAAAATACATAATGCAATAATTAATTTGTATTAAATTTGTCATTTTTATCATATTTTCTCGCCCTTGCCATCTGATTTATTTCAAAACTTCCTTTTGCTTTCTTCACTTTTAACTCATTTTGTCATTGGAAATAATTCATTTCACTTAGGAGCGTTTCTTTTCGAGTACTATATAATGAGAAATCACATTAATTTTATCCGATTTTTAATAAAAGTTTTTAAAAGTTCTTAAATATAAATAATAGTCTTGGATATGGGATAGTCCTAGCTATTAGAAATAGATATTTCTAGATATAAATAGCAATCTTGCAACTATAACCTGCATAAGCTTTAGATATTACAGTGTTAAAAAATCATTTTATTTTTTATCTTTATAGAGATCAACTTGGGATTTTTTCAGAGTGTCTTTGTTATTATAACGTGCAAATGTAATTTTAACCGGGATTTATTTGCTGTTATTCATATTTTTTTTTGTTAACGTATAATAATAATACTGGTTTACAATTTTATGAATATGTAAAATAAATTTTCATACGCAGACATTTACTTCGCTGCTGCTCTGATTCAGGAAATTTTACATTTCCTACATGTTGCTACTTTATTATAATACCTCAGTTTACCAACGTTCGATATTCTTATGTATAAATTTAAAGATATTTTTCACTATTTCTAGCTATAAATAATAATTATCTTGTCATATGCTCGTGTGCAATTTTGGTATATTTTTCGTTCTGATTTACATAGATGAAATAATATGAAATAACGTCATACACCGGAATTTTTAGTGCTCTAAAGATAAATTTATTACTACATTTTTACACGAATAATTCATTAACGAGATAGAATGGCATTGCGCATGGAATTTCTTTATTTTTAATATAAAGCACATAGAAATAAATATGTGTCCATGTATGCATAGTGCACGCCGGGTGAAATATAATGAGCGAGAGTCAAAAAGAGAATTCGAAATTTCGTCGAGAGCTCGCGCATTTCTCCGCATTACTATTTAAAATTGAAGAAAGACTTGATTTCCCCGGACGATTTGAATAGAGAACGCGGGGAAAAGCCAAAGCGAGCGATACAGTGGAGCTTTATCAAACCAAAAGGAATAGCGGTGCTTTAAAAAGAATTCATTCCATTGGATGATTTTCTTTTTTTGTTTTCTTTAATAGATTTTATTTTTCGTTATGTCGATACTAATTACAAGACTATATATATATATATACCAAGTGGTTCAGAACCGGTTATAAACTGTAGATTCGTCAAATTTTCCAATGACGACCTGATCTGAAATAAATATTGCGATCAGGCGCATAAAAGAAACTTTGAAACCCGCCAGTAAAGCGAAAGCTGTGCATGATCGATTATTTATTACATATTCAAATCATACTGACTCTCCTTTTCTTTTGTACATGAGCACATAGACACACACGCACACACACACACACACACACACACACACACACACACACACACACACACACACACACACATTTTACAGTTGAGATAACTATATTAATTTAGGGCAAAGGCGAACACGGTACAGTTAGAATGAATGCGGAAAGTAATAGTAGAAATATATTAAATCTCATTTCCAATGCAATACTATTCAATAATAACACGAACAAAATCCTTTCGCCTGCTAGCTGTCAGTTATTATGTGACGATTGTAATTAAATTATTAAATTGAAATGTATGAATTCAATAAAAAAAAACGCTTAAACCAACCGTCGTCATTAGTTAGTTCATAAATTTATCCAGATTTTTTTCCCTTCGAAGATCCGTTCCGTTTAATGAGGCAGAAAAAAAAGGAAAGAAGCCAAAAAAGAAAAATCAACATTTTTACCCGCCCGACTATTTTCTTTTAATCCATCAACGCCATCGTCGTTCTTATATCCGCACCCAACGTCGCGCCGGTACAGTCTCAGTCTCTCGTAAATACGATTTATTCTGTCGAATTAAATTCCAAATAATTGATCCCCCGAGGGAGAACGCAGGTCTAAGTATATATATATATATATATATATATATATATATATATATATATATATATACAAAAGCGAGTCTCATTACTTCAGCTGTGCGCGACGGGACGGCCTCCTCCTCTTTCTCCTCCTCGTCTGCCCTCGACTTCGAGAGAGTGATATAATATATATATATATATATATATATATATATATATATATATATATATGCCGAGGTTCTTGGCGCGGGAAAAAAAAACAAAAATTTTTGCCACGAGAGCCTTAGTCGTCAAGTGGCCGACGTAACTGTGTCACGGAAAATCCAAGATGGTTATATATAGGTATATATACGGTGCCCGGGGAAGAGAGAATTTAATGATTTTACAAAATGAGATTTCGTCGTCGCGCTCTCTCGGTCGTCGTCTACATACACACATCTATATATATATATATATATATATATATATATATATGTATATATATATATATATATATATGTCGCAAGGGGAAAGTTAATTTATTTGCAAAAATATTATTAAAGCGGTATATCAGACTCGTAAAGCCCAAGACACTTCGTAAACTTATATAAAGTTGAGCGCTGATGTCAGAGGCTAAGAATTTAATGTTACGATATAATGCGGGTATTAAATTATTCCGTATATGTGATGTTTAAGTTTTAACTGGATGCTGCTTGATAAGTTACGCGGACCAATAAAATTCGACCGATACTTTTAGCACACTTGAGGATATACTTTGGCGCAGAATTTTTTTCCTTCCGAATCTGCCTTTAGAATCGTTAACGATGTGAAATTTTCAAAATAGGATTAAAAAAAAAACAAACTTTTTCGTCATTATATTTAAGAATTGGTTTTTTTTTACTTATATACTGTCATTTCAACATACTACTCTTATTCTTCGGAAACACTTTTTGAATTTCTGAAAAAAAATTTTTTCTCAAACAACGTCGTTCATGTAGTTTTTTATTCATTTTGTTACTCCCTTAGAAGCAATTAGATTTTTTTTTTTTAATAAAGCAAATAATAATATCAACAATAAAAATTTCATTTTTAGAAGGCTCAATGCGAATTCCAGGACGTAACTGCATCGTAACGCTTTCGGGGCACGTTTCATTTATTGAAAACTTATAACGAAATCAAGTAAATCGATAACGTTAATTAATTATACGTCTCGAGGAGAAGGAGTCTTTGCCAAAAATTCGAAGAGGTCTTTCGATAAAATAGTGGCGTTTCAAACCCATTGCTATAGAAAAAAGCGATATACGACGTGATGCAGCCTCGAGTGACTTTTCGATCGCGGCATTTTTCGATTTCACTAACGTTGCATACCCAAAATCCTTCGGAAAAATGTACCGAGATACCTGTCTCGTCGGCCTCGTTGCCCTTCCATCATATTGATGTCTTTGAAAAACTGCGATTCCACTCGTGCGCCTAACTCGACGGCCCTGTTATTTCCGGCCGCGATATTTTCAAACTAAAAAGGAAGATGAGAAAGAAAGTTAATTTTACCGACGTATAATCGAGCGTCGTTAAAAAAAAAAAAAAAAAAGAAAACATGCATAAAAATGTCACGAAGTAGCTGCGTAATTTATTCAAAGGACAGGATACACAGGGCGGCGTTAAGCGAACAATTACTCGGTAACACCAAAGCCGATCCTCCTGCATTAGACGCGGGAGCAATCCAAATCACACGTAAAATTAAGTTGCTATGTTATATTTTAAATGTTGCATCGATCATAGCTCGTTTAAATTAATAAAATATCGAATTTATTGCACTCAAAGAGACGTATATTTCTTATTTAGCTCGACGCGCCCTTAACCTCGACAATTTTGGGAGAGCCCTTCAAAGAGGACTAATCCCCGCGTATAACGAATGTACATTTGCACGTGAATAATTTGTATTTAATATTACAATAATTCATCCAGTTATTTCGGGATTCAAAGAGGTCTGCCCGAAAGCTTTGAATTCGAAATCCTTTGCCTGCATAAGTGAATATAAAATATCCGCCCAGGTTATTTTAAATTTAAATAAAAAGGTTCGAGTGTAGGGGCGAGGGATTTTTTTGTCTTTCAATTGTAAAAAAAAAGGTAAAATAAAAATTGAACTCAATGTTAAACTATATTCTCCTAATAATGACATTAATGTAGGGATCAATTTAAAAGCGAAGAAATTCAGATAAATTCTCGATAATTATATTAAACAAATAGAAAATGTTAATTCAATATCAGGAATAAATTTGAAAGTTATTCTATGCTAGAAGAACAGAGTCGAACGGAAAATACATAAAACAAACTTCTCTCTAAAAATCGAAAATATATTGGTTTTATTTTGTGCATATTTTCATGCTGGCTAGTTTTTTTTTTTGTATAAATTTAAAAGTAAATGATATCGAAAACCACAATTTCAGAATAAGAGTTGAAGGTTTTTAATATACTTTTGCGTAGTATCTATTAATATAGTCTTTACTGTTTTGAGTACAATATTATTTTTCATACTCATGTATACATGGAGTTCTTAACGATCTCGTCAACACTAAATAACACGCAAACGTTTCACATCTCAATTTTACAATCGATATTAGCGTTGCATTATTCTCAATCCACGAGCATTGTTAAATTGTAAGTGGCGCGCTCCACTTTTCTCGCTGTCGGCCTTCGTGTAATCTATACGTAACGGGCGCATAAAAGCTCGTTATTCTCGCGCATCATCGCTTAATAATGAAATGCTGTAACTTTGCTTTGTCAATGATCGAAAACATATTCAATTACCCGGCGCAAATTCAATTATTCGCCAGCCCGTTAAGGATAATACTAATAACAACAATAATAATAATAATAATAATAATAATAAAAATATGAACATCAACAACAACAACAACAACAACAACAACAACAACAACAACAACAACAATCATAAATTAGAGCCGGCATTATGCGTGGGAATAACGTATATTTTTTTCTATTTTCCAAGGATAGCCGAGCGTCGGCGCTGTTGCCTCGCGCGGAAAAACCGAAGTCGCTCGCGAGAACAGGATAAAAAACGAGCCAGCCGTTCCTTGCGTTGGGCGAGCTTTTACACGTACAGCCTTATCCCGTCCGTTTTCCAAATTTGCAATCCAGGCCGCGTCTCCGATTGGAGGATAAAGCAAGCAAAATTTTTTCAATTTTATTCCTTATTTATACTTTCGGGTTTTAACGGGTTTTTTTGTTTCTCACAGTTGAATTTAATATCGAATAAATTAATGATTTTTCACATGTAACCAAAAATGACAAAAATACCTCTTTTAATCTTTCGAATAACATCGTCTTTCCAGTCTAATTTTAATTGGCCATTTCATTTACAGTTTCATATTGTATAATATCTCTTGATATTTACAGATTGCTCCGTTTATGGTTCACTGAATGTATCGGCTGCAGTTGCACAATGCAGCTTTAAAAATATATGCAATGATGCACGAACATGGATTATTTGCAATTGCACGCCATTCGTAAAATATAAATTTAATAAATTACATCAATTCATAACGACTACAGCCTAGGATTAACTACTCCTAAGAATCATTTGCAAAAGTGAATTGACTGTAAGGGAATCTGTTATGCCCGTTCCTGACGCTCGCGTTGTAAATAATTAAAACCAAGAAAATAATGAAGGTCTTGAAAATTTAACGATGGTATGCTTGATATATATATATATATATATATATATATATATATATATATGTTTTTTGAACCAGTCTTAACGACATGGTCTTCGATTTCGTTGCTATTGTGACTGTCCATGACAAAAGAGTCAAATATTACACAAATTAGAATTACGACAGGGATTTTTTTTCGAATGGGTTTAGAAGCTTTCTAGCAGTTCAAGCTCTTACATCACTTCCAACGTTCGATCCGATCGCACGTGTTTTAGATAATTGAAGGGATCAAAGAGTTCTCAGCCCGCTACTAAGTAATTTCACTCACACGCATGCTTAGATTATATAAATTTGGTAATTTCAGACATATAAAATGTAATAAATAATAATTTCAGATATATAAAATGGTAATTTCAGACAGAAAAAAACCTCATCGGCAAACACAAAAACCAACACCACCTATAGTAATTTGGCCGAGCGCAGGTGGGGAAACGTTAAAGCCTAAGCGGGGCGGCGCTGGTTCGCAGATGCAGGGAAGCATCTAATATAGGTGCAGGATTAAAGCGGAAATGAAAGCCGAGATCGAAATACACGTATATATAAGGTGTTCGCGGAGATTCGAACGAAAGGGGTAGGAAAATCCGCCTCTAGTGCTCCAGGAGAACTCACGTGCTCGTCGAAACTGTAACGAGAGACGTTGAACGGTAGCAGGAGAGGGAGAGGGGAGGCGAAAACGACGAGAGAAACGGATTCGGAGAGAGCGGCGATTTCGTGGCATAGGCATCTGATATGTGGCGCATCTTACACACACACACACACACACACACACGCACACACACACATGCAGGCGCAACGTCTCTCACGTCCCTTGGGGATCGTAGCCAACTCATAGACGTTATATATGCGTAAGCGAAAATTTCAAAAGTTTCAGGTGGTCGTGTTGGAGAAAAATTTCGCGACGAGCCCTTCCTCCACGCTCTTTTAATATCTGCGCGCGTATGCGGGGCCGCGGCCCGCGCGGCCCCCATCTGCCAATCGAGGTAATATCGAGGGCACTGTCAAAATTCCGTTCTGCGTTTTCAAGTCCTCCGATGGTAAATTGGATCTAGCTTTTCCCGGTCGATCGAGGGCGTTTTCAACTTTTGTAAAGTAGCCTCTTTTGGATCGAAATTCCGTTTCTGACCTCGAATAGGGACTGCCGGTACTTTTCATTCGCGAATATGCCGGGCGGAGAAAATTCCAATTAATAAAGTTCAAAATACGCCTATAACCGGAGATGCATTATGTCTTTTGGTAATTATCATTGAAAAAGCAGTTCGTAGCCACGTTCGCTAGTACAGTCCTTGCAAATCCCAGATTAAATATAGAAATTTACATTTAAAAAAAAGAGGAAAAATCGAAAAAAAGCTATTTCCAATCTAAATGTGACATCGCCCATCGACGTCTCAAAGTCTGTTTATTAATTCAAGAACTTCCAATTTTGGATTTTGCTCAATATTCGGATCCCGGAATTGCGTGCTCACAGTAGTAGCGTTGCCAAATTAATGGGCGAAAATAAAGATAAGGGTAATCGTTGGGAAGGTCCAATGTGCGTCACAAAAATGAAGTTATTCAAACTAAAAAAAATATGAAAATTTATTAAATTACACATGTTTTATGGATAATATAATAGATGACAGGTTTTTAAATTTTATTATCATGATAAAAGCCATAAAAAATCGTAAAATGAATCGTTCTAAAAACCTTTTCATAATTTTAAATATGAAAAGATCGTATATAAATTTTCAAAAAATAACCATTCTCATTTTTATTTCAAGCTCAACTACGTAAAAATCCATCTCTCAAAGCTTGTATAATATAAGCAAAGATCTTATTTTTCTATAGACCTCGTTTAAAATTAAGTAAAAAAATAACCATCGCTCAAAGCGTCTCAATATCAACAAAGGTCGCATTTGTTGAGGTAAAAAATACCGTCTTTGTCGTAAGGCTGTAATATTACATTTGCTAATTGCTCGAAAGAGATTGTATAGATAAATCACGTTGTCTATTTTATTTTATCGTTATACATGAATAGCCCCTCATTAGAGATGCTGAATCTACGTAAATGCCTTCAGTGAACTGTTAATGAACGAAAGTCGTCCAATAATAATCGCTAATTCACACATTTGATTTCTCATTCATGGTACATTAACATTGTACTAAATATTTGCAGGAGGATTATACGTGTATAAAATTTCTATATTGACATATGGATAACTTAAAAATCTAATAAACAATGAAATAATCAACGAATTTCCGACACTGGCCTATATGGATGTTTATTAAAGTACACATTTAGATTTTTGCACAATATTTTTGGACGCAAAAATTATAAAGTAACCTCTGATTTATAAGAATCTCTCACAAGTCACTTCGATCAAAGGAACGTCTTTACGTATAAATTTTGCATCGTTACATTCGGCGTCAGTCTATGCACACACCAAATATTCATTGGCGGCTGACGAGCTCTCGTCGCATAGCCGTGTCGCACCTCGACCCCCCGCCCCCCTATCACCCGTCAGCCCCTTTCATAGAGAACGATAGTAGCGCGCATATCTTAAATATTGCAACAGGGTAGGAATGAAAGAAAAAAGATCGAGGGAGCACGCGGAGCAAAGTTTCATTTTTCCTCCCACGGGCATCGGCGAACTTGTTTAATCGATAAACAATCCTCTCTCTCTCTCTCTCTCTCTCTCTCTCTCTCTCTCTCTCCCTTCCTACACTCACCCACCGCCGTCGCTGCTGTCGCGCTCGTCGGCCAATTCCGTCCTTTTTTCTTTCTCTTTCGCTTTTTTTATATTATCGGTCGTATCTGCGCCATTGCGGCCGCCGTCACCGTCACCGTCGTCTTCGTGCGCTTTTAGTCTGACTTTTTGCGAACTCTCATCCAGAGGGAATGCCGTGGTGGAGTCAGGGGGAGAGAGACGGGAAGGGGGATTTATGATTGTATGGCTTTTCAGAGGAAGGCGAGCGCGACCGACGCGACGTCGGGATTAATTCATTTATTTCGATTGTCAGAAGCCGAAGGTTATAAATGTGGTTCAATTCTCGGTTGAGCCTTTTCCTTATTTCGCTGGTTTTTATTTTTTATTTTTTTATATAGGTTTCTTTTATATACTATACGTAAAATCTGCTTTGTATAGTTAAGAGTCGTTTATTTTTAAATCAGTACAATTTTCCTTATTGTAGATTTTTTTAGAATAAAAATAATTTAGACTTGTGTCAAATATGATAAAAATTAATTCTTTATCTTTTTCTTGTTTAAATGGATTTTTTTTATATTGATTTTTAACTAAATACTGTATGAACTAGGATTTTTAATTTTCTTTGACTTTATATCAATACGTGACCCTCTTCGAAACTTTGAGTACATAATTAATTCTTATGCTTAATATTTCTATAATTTTTCACTAAGCTATAGAAATACTTATAAAATAATGCTAAAAAAATTAAATTAATGATAATGAATTTATTTAAATACATAAAAAGTCTTTTAATTAATATTTTTAAACAAGTGAATCTAATAAATTAAGGATAAACTAATTTTGAATGTGTACGTATAATTTTCAGTCTTCCAAGAAAACCTTGTCTCAATGCATTGCGCAGATACTCAGAGATAAAATTAAAACAAAATAATGTCAGTTCATGAAGGTAAAGTTCTTCTTTGAAAAATAGTTATAAATATAGACTTAAAATTAGTTTGTTATTAACATTAATCTATTAGATTTATGTCATTACATAAAATTGGTATATATTTAGATTATTTACTAACGTGTCTGAATTTTTTATAACATGCGCAATATAGGCAATTTTGTGAAACTGTCGAACTTAAATACGTATACGTATAGGGTATATTCTCTTTAATATTTCTATTTAGTTAATAATATACATACAACGGTTATATATAAACATATAAATAATTATATCGATAATCTCGAATAAATTTTCAGATACGCGTAAAATTGCATGGATTTACGATTATTATTATTATTATTATTATTATGATAATTATAATAATAAATGGGTGGCATGTCCGTGGGTCTCGGTCGCCCCATCCGCGAAGTAATACGACCGCACTAACGCATACGCACATTACAAAGGAATCGTACGCGACGCGCGCTCGCGCACACGTGCTGAGATCTTCGCCGAGGATTATAGGCCGATCTGATGAATCGATCGCCCGTCA
Source organism: Sycobia sp. Sy_11 (assembly GCA_018907035.1). Taxonomy (NCBI): domain Eukaryota; kingdom Metazoa; phylum Arthropoda; class Insecta; order Hymenoptera; family Epichrysomallidae; genus Sycobia; species Sycobia sp. Sy_11. The sequence goes on from JACCIC010000009.1 coordinate 2,383,718, forward strand.
GACGGGGCAGCTCGGCGCGGCATGTCTCCTGTTCCCTTCGGCTTCTCGTATATACGCCGCTCCGCATTGAATAACGCTCGAGATCTCTCATTTTCGCTCTTTGTCCTTCTGTCTCACTCTCGCGCTCTCTCTCTCTCTCTCTCTCTCTCTCTCTCTCTCTCTCTATCTCTCTCTCATTTTCTCCGGTAAAGGTAACGGCTAATTTCCGTTACTCCCTGTTTCATTAGTTTCCTATCGATTCAGCGTTCGAGCATCCGCGTAACACACGGCGACAGGTCGGTACGCCTTATATTCACATTTATCGTAGATGTTACGTAAATGCACGCGTGTACGGCAGACGGCCGATGTCAACTGCCTGATAAGAAAAGAAGAAGAAGAAGAAAGGGAGAAAGAAAAAAAGAAAGAGAAAGAGAGAGAGAGAGAGAGAGAGAGAGAGAGAGACAGAACGAGAGAAGCGCGCACTCGACATCGGCATATACATCGAGCGTTCGGGTTTACACGAGATTAAAGAGAGAGAAAAAAAAACATAAAGAACGAAGAAGGAAAAGTAAAACTATAATATCACCCTAACCGCTGGCGCCATCGGCGAGATAGAATCGCGCGCAGTCGGCGGCCGCGCGGCCTCGCGCACCGTGCCCCGGACTTTTAAAGCTGCGCAACAGGGGCGGCGGAAAGAGGGGCTTGGACGGCGAGGCTGCGTTTTGATCCGATAAGCCGCGGCAGTGAGTGGACGTTTTTTCGTGTGATCTTCGCGCGCATGTATTGCATCTACACGCTCTATGCATAATGTGGTGAACACCGCGTCGTGACCGTGGGGCGTGGGAGTCGGCGAAAAGGGGGATGGAGGATGGGGGTAAGGGGGGGGTAGGGAATTTTAATTAATTAAACACAAAGTTTGCCCTAACCAAGCCCAAGTTTGCTAATGGCGCAATCTCGTGGGTATATGTACACATTGCCCGCTGTGTACTCTCTGTTATATAATACAGAGCACACATAAAGTATTGAAGGATATTATTATTATTATTTTTTTTTATGTATTTTAAATAAAAGTGCCTTTTTCGACATGCTAGGTACGAATGGAAAGTGCGTGTCTGTTTTTAACAGAAGATAAAGAAAATTTTTTGAAAGTTTTACATTTTCATGTAAATAATGAAAATAACATAGTTGAACAAACATATAATAATGCGCAAAGTTTATGGTACAAATTATAATAAGAACTGAACATCGAGGTGTTTCTTATCGGTCTAAACTACGATTAAAAATAACACCAGGTGAAAATGTCCATTAATGAAATGACTGTCAATCATACCTAAGTAAATACAGGAATACCAATGTCAGCAAATGTTGCTATTACAAATTAAATAAGTTAAGTTTTGAAAATTTTTATGCATTTCTGATACCATGTTACTTTTAATACTTACGTAAATAATTTAATTTGTTGTTATTTTTTTTTTAATATGTCTGAAAAGTTTCAATGATCCATAACAACGAAACGCCGTTTTTTACGAAGAAAAAAGGAACAAAAGTTTGTATTTGAATTTAACATTTATCGAGGCTTCGTTATTAAGAAAGAGCAAAAGGCAAAACAAATTTTCATTCAACATAATGAATAAAACACGTGAAAGCCGCGCGCCACTCCCGTGGCACGGAAAATAAAACGACTAAATCTTGCCGCGTAACAGCGCGATTGTTAAACGCTCGTGGGGGAGGGGGGCGGCGGCTAATTCGCCGATGCAACGGCCTTCGTCGCAACATCGCGGCCCGCTGCTAGTTCGCGGAAAGTCGAGCTGACAGCCGGGATGGGGGTGGGCGGGAGGTAGGGGGGGGGCGATACGCTGAAGGAGATGTTTTGAAAAGGGCGTCCGTGCGCCACATCGCGATTAGCCCATTGTGCATATGCATGTACTCACGTATGTCGAGGGCGACGCTCGTAGCCGCGCAGCAGGCGAGCAGCAGCAGCACCGGCAGCGGCACCGGCAGCGGCAGCGGCAGCGGCAGGCGATCGAGTCCCCTCATGGCCGGCGATGATGCTTGGCCGAGCGCGGAATGCGAGGCGGGCCGGGCAGCAGCTTGGCCGGGGTCTGAAAAGAGAAATGGGGAAACGATAGAGAGGGGGCTCTGGGTTTCTTTTTGCCGTTTCTTCGTCTCTCGTACTCGCTTCGCTTTCTTTCTTTTCTTAAGTAAGAGCACGCACACACACACAGACACACACACACACATCTATATATATACACATATCGCTATAGCACTGTACGATAGTGGCGGGGATTGTGAAAGAATCGAAGCGGGTTGAATTTCACTCGATCGGAGCAGCTTATTTTCAACCCTAATACTTTATCTCGATTTTTCCCTTTTTGCTTCTTCTTCTTCTCCTCCTCCTCCTTTCCCTCCTCCGCGTCCCGATCATTCTTTTCCCCGACGTAGGAGGAGCCCATAGTTCAAGAGCTTCTCGCACTCGCGCGCATATTTTGTAGCGCACGCGGTAAATAGAATTAAAGGGAGATTACGGCCGGGGGACAAGGGGGAAATTGGGAGGGAGCGGGGGAAGCGGGACGAGGTGGGGCAGTAGGAGGCACGGCGAGTTTTATAAATTCTAAAGCGCCAGGCGGTGGCCGCGTTGTTTATTAAGATCGTGGCTGGATTTCGTGTCGCGCGCCCGTTTTTCCGTGTATGTACAAGCGAAAGCGCTGAGCAAGTTGCGGCCTATTAATTCTTGTGGGTGTACGGGGGCTGCGGGTAAGGGGGAAGGTGGATACAGGGAAGGGGAAGGTATGACGGAGCTTTTACGTTCGGATCTGATAAGTGTTATAATATATTAGTTATTACGCCTTTTAAGCTTCGAGAAGGAGAAATTTATTATTACGAAATTTTTCTGCGTGGCTCGTTTAATTTATGCCTTTACTTTAGCGGGGCATTAGGAGGGAGAGAGAGAGAGAGAGAGAGAGAGAAAAAATTTTATTTTTCTTCGTAACCCACTTCACCAACCTGATATGGTAATTTGATTCGAGTCAATTTTGATCGTTGAATATTAGTGGGTGTCGTTTCAAAATTACAAGATAAATCTGGGTAATCGACTATTTCTTATAATACTCTATGAATATATTATGTCTGAAATTTCAAAAAACCATATTTTACCCCAGAAATCTTACATTTAATCAACAAAAGTCGTTGTAGAACTTTGATCTACACGATAATTGGTATTTTTTACATTTTAGAAAGAAAATATTATTTAATCTAATAAAAATATATGAACTTTTTTAACGCGTTTACTATTAACTATTTTTACCTGCGAACAAATTAAGGAAAGTTCAAATCGAGTTCTGAAGTTTTATTAGAAACTGAATGCTATTGAAAAAAAATCAATTTTTTAAGTAGTGGCTATGATTAACAAAAACAGTTCTCAATCTTTTTCATCTCCTAATGTATAGTAGATAGTATGTAACGAATTGACAGTAATTGATATATTGCCGGAAAAACAAAAGTGGCTCTCTATATTTTTATTAGATTATTTAATACTTTCCTTTTAAAAGTTGCAAAACACCGATCTAATGGTTTTTTAGGGAGAGATTTTACAACAAATTTTGAATGATTTACATCTTCTTGGGAACACATGTACCACGTTCTTGAGCTTTATAGTTTAAATATAAGTAGTTTTTTTCCATTTATTTGTTTTTAATTTTAATTTATATTTGACTTATTGACAAAACTCTATCATAACAACTCCTTGTATTTTGTAAAACATGAAATACATTGTGTATAGGAGTTTTTTAACGCAATTTCAATAGCACAGATTGAATCTAAGCGTATTTTATATATTGTACTTCGTAAATTTGTTTTCTTAAACCTAGAATAAATAATTAGAAAATTGGTACAGTGTAAATAAACCATATAAATTATTGAAAAACACGCATTTACACTTGCATAAAGAATAAATATCAAGTATTCGTTCAAGGCTGGAAGCATAATAATTCAGTTGTTACATTATGTTTGCCAACGTGTATACATATTTTAAGATAAAAATCGCATAATTTATACAACTTATATATTATGTAAATATGTTCTCATATTGATTTTAATTTAATCGCACGTAACGAAATGTGCAATGAATTGAGATTTTTTTTATCGCATTATGAAAACAAATAAATCAAATTTAAAGAAATCTAAAAATTCCAATCTTCTGTTCCATTGACGAGTATAATTTAATTACTTTGTAAGCCTATCAGATTTATTACGGAAAAGCGATACTCTAAAATGTATCAACTTGATCCAGCGATTATAAAATGTGCGTGAAAGCAATATGCGCTCGTGAAATACAGTACACCACTTCAATTCGCGCGCTCTGCTTCGATTACCCGTCGCTCTCTCCGGCCAAATCTCGCACGCGCCCGCCAACTACGGAACCGGAAAAATAACGCGGGCCGCGCGCGCGCTCGCGAGTTTACGCGACGACCCAATTCCGCTCGAACTTCAAAAAAAAAAAAAAAAAAAAAGAAGAAAATCCAATATGTTTAAAAGTCGAGGTGGGTCGCGATATCGCGTGGGCCTGCCAGCCAACCTCCTGCTCTACGGGGACGAGTACGTATCGGCCGGTCGGCCAGTGGACAGTGCAACGAGGAGTGAGGGGGGGGGGAGGGGAGGGGATAAACCGCGCGGGGATTAACGATATCGGCCTGGCGGGGCTGATTCCTTCGCCTCCGGGCGTGTCGACTCCTGCCCGCGCGGTATCTTTACGAGGATCTTAATCCCCCGGTGATGGTTCGGCAGGGCGTTCGGGGTTAGAAAAGCGCCTCCGGCCTGCCGACACAGTTTCTTCTCTGCACTCCCCCTCCCCCTCCCCCACTTTCTACGGTCAAGAGGAGGAGACAAGACGTTGGTTCGACACGATCGGTTCCCCGACCAATTAGTCTCCCTATCTCGCTATTCCCCCCTCTCATTCTCGCACAACCCTCGCCGCCTCTCTACGCCGTCCGACCAAACTCGCCCTTTTCTACTCGTCCACGTCACCCCGCTCACGAACGACGCGGATGAGAGAGAGAGAGAGAGAGAGAGAGAGAGAGAGCCGCTTTAATTGGACTCTCATTCGTGGGAGAGAGTAGAGGCGTACACGTGAGCGCGACGCGCTCGCTTGTGCAGGGTAAGAAAAACACAATCGCCGTCACTAGTTTCTCATATAATGCCGAGGGCAGACCGCCACCGGCTGATTGACGAAGGCGCAGGGAGGGATTTATTGGCGAGCGCTTTCTCGGGTCGTTTTGATGAAAACGAGCGAGGGCATGCCTGCATCGGTTTTGTAATAGGAAGAAGGATATATATATATATTTATATATATATATATATATATATATATATATATATATTTATACACATATGTCTGTTTGTATTTAGCAGATATATTGCGTGGTGAATAATACGTAAATGTTTGCGCCTGGGTAGAACGTATGGTATTCTGTATACATTAGTATCTTATTTTGTATTGGATTATATTGGGAATTTCATTAAATAAATTCATGAATAATGATTAATATTAGGCGAGAAATCGAACTTAATCCATTTAATGCGATTTATGAATTTGCTGTGGATTAATATTAAAAATATTTAAATATTAAATTTACTGGTATATTTCTAAAATAAATGACTTATTATAATTGACTGATTGCAAATAAAAAAATCATTTAGTGTGACGTCAGTATTTTATTTTTATTATTGTATATTATTTCTTAAATTGGAACTTTGTTAAGTTTTTTTTCTTAAATTTTTTTATAATACGAGCTTCGCCATGTATTTTCTCTTAAACTTCAATAATATCAATTTTTTGCTTGTATTATTTTAGAATTACTTTCAATCAACTGGTTTTTAAATATTCAGCTTGCGATACTGCATGCATTTTTTTCGAACTTTGAATATTTTAAACTCTGTGTTATTAAAATAATCATTAACAGTGATCTAGCCAACAAAATGTGAATAATGTTTTTATTTTATATTTTTAGCAATAAATAAATAGTATTAAAAAAAGTAAATTTTAAACAAAGTTTGATCACTGACGTACTGCTATTCTTAATATGAATTCCACAAAAAAATTCTTCGCAAAACCATAGCATAACATATTTTATGTAAGAATTGATCAACGTATGTAAACATTATTTAATTAAAAAGATTAGAATAACAATATATATATATATATATATATATATATATATATATATATATATATATATATGATTTCGTATCGGGGGTGTGGAGGAGAATGTCTTCCACGTGGAATTATTCTTGTATCGTCGCAGTGATCCCTATATTATCGTTTAATCGTTGGTTTATTCGTGCTGCACTTTTATGAATATTTAGATAGCGTTGCAATTTTCAAACAACAATGCAATTTTATTGTGCTAATATTTCGTCAGGCATTCGTATTTATAAAGTTACATTAATAATATTAAAGATCCCGTTGTATAACGAACATTATTTTGTCGGGTAGCGCATCGTCTACCTCGCGCCGAAACTACGACGCAAGCGTAAGAGGCAAGTTCGTGAGACTGCGCGAGACTTATCCCAAGCTTATGGAAATTTCGAATAAGATTACGAGTATTAATATTTGATTATTTATAAAAATCGCGATAGGACGTAACAGTATGTGTAAGGTAGGTCGTAACCGTAGGCGATTGCCATATTTGTCGATTACACGGCTCTTTGTTCTTATTTACTTCTGCGATTAAAATTATATTTTGGCCTTTACCTCGAGCGAGAAAAAAACGGATTATTGATTTATTGCTTATGAAAAGAATTCGCGCGTCTTGCTTACATTTCGACCCGTCAAGGAAAAGATAATAAGGTTAGTGAGTAATACCGAAGTAGATAGAGAGATGGATTCATCGGGTGAGCTGCCCACGAGTCGAACATACATATCTATAGAAATATGTCAGCTGCTCAACTTTTCTATCTGCACGCTTCGATCGTGCCCGACCATATAATTTATTGACATCGCTCGCCGTGCACGAAAAGCAAGGCGGCATTAGCGATAAAACTACGTCGAAGAAAAGTCCGCGGGACGTACTTAAATATCCGGCAATCACAAGCTCTCGGTGCTTAATTGTATTTATATATTGTTCCTTGCGTCCTCGACGGTCATTAATAACTCCGTGCCCGCGCGTGCAGCGCGCGTGTGTCAACGATCAGCATAAAATGAAAATTCATTAAAGCCAGGCAGGCCCGTCACGAAACAGTGTTGAGCCCGAGCGCGCGGGCGCGCGCCCCGGCGGTCTTTTACCTTCCTCCACCGCCCCCCCCCCACTTCCCCATCACCTATCTACACTCCGAACGTATCCAAGGCTACATTATATACATCAGGCCGTTATTTCGCGATTCCCCATTACGGGCTATCTGTAAGGTGCGCGTTGCCGCTCGTGGAATAAGAGAGTAATTAAAGGACGCTGCCTCTCGCGAGCCTCGTTCGATCGCGGCTCTCCGGTACGGGCGGAGAAATGTTTTGGCATTTAACCGATAAGTGAAAGAGAGATAGAGAATGCGAGTGGAAGAAAGAGAGGTAGAAAGCCCCCTCCCTCGCGAATAATTGTATTTCCCACCGGGGGTGGGAAATCATTGCAGTTATACGGCGCCACATATGCGCCGTCTGTAGCCGGCACGCGATACTGCACTGAAAATGTAGCTTGTACTCTCTCTTTCTCTCTCCCTTTCTTTCTCTCTCGCTCTGTCTCCCTCCATCTCCCTCCATCCACCGATGTTGGAAACCTTAGGAGCGCGCAGTAACGCGATCATTGAATAATGCACTTTCGTATCTATACGTGAATGCATGTGTATAAAGGTGCCGGAAACGGGAGAGGATGAGAGGAGGAGGGGGGTGATAGAGAGGTGGCTAGAAATGAATTTCGATTAGGAGAAAGAGGATCGGAAAGTGGGTCCCTGCTTGCTCCGTATATACGGAGGCGGACAATAGAACGAGTTGGATGGAATGAGAGGGAGGGTGAAGTGTAAAGGAAAAACGGGCGGAAGAATCGAGCGCTCCGAGGTGAAATCCGGGTGGAGGGGGGATAAGGTCGAGCGGGTGGGGCGCTCCCGTGCCCCCCCTCCACACCCCCTCACACCGTACGCTGTTGCTTCCGGCGTCGCGCCGAGCTCTTAATTCGCCGTGCGAGAATTATCGGGTACTGGGTTAATCTTCGCTCGAGATTGGCCCCCGCCTCGTCGCTACGGACGGCCGGGCCTCTGGAAAAGATTCCGGGGTGAGCGGACCGGGTCGATTAGCTCGGGCCGCGAGCCATCCAATTGTCGCGCGCGGGTGCCCGGCACGCGCGGCACGAAAGATCGAATATTTTTCTGTCGCGTTTATTAGTTACTTTATCGAATTTACTTTTCGCGTTATCGTACTGAGAAAGCGGCTGAATACGCTGCGTCGTAATGACTTTCGTTCGATGCGGAACGAATGTATGTTATTTAATACGTGTTGTGTTTGTGCTCGCGATTCAATTTAGTGGTAAAATGAGGGTTCGGAGACAAAAATCGGCTTATTGACACGATACTCGAAATGCCAACAGGAAAATTGGTAATCACTGGAAGGAAGTCGTAGTTATTGGCTAAAACATTTAGGAACTATTGAATAAGCCTGCAGTTCCGTCAGCTGCTCGAAGTATGCTCAGGAAACGTGGTTGGCCTGTTAAAACTGTCAAATTTAAATGAAAAAAAAGATGATAGTAGGAAATTATTAATTTCTATTTATTTTATAGAAATTAGTAGTAAAAATTCAGAAAAAATAAGCGCGTCGCTCTAATTGTTCGCAGGAAACGACGATGACCTTAAAAAAATTTCATGTATAGTTAGTTGAACAAAAGCCATTAGGATTATTTAAATTTATATGTTTATTAGTTTCATTCTATCTCGACTGTTGAAAAATGATGTTTATAATTTAAATGAAAATATTCAATCGATTGAACAATTATCGTTTTAACCAAAAGTATCGTTTTACCTTATATAAACGATTGCATATAATATTTACGTTGGCTCGATCGACTTCTTTCCATGGTCATAAAAAAGTTGGATAATGTATACTAAGGGTTTGGATTTGGAATTTCGTCAATAATCGGTTGGTTAAGCAAAAACTAATTAGAAATTATTTAAAGATAATTGTAACCATAATTTTAGCCACCTTAAAACAACAAACTGTACGAAAATAAATTTAAATAAAATTTTTTTGTATTTTCCATTTTATACAAAAATAGATTTCAGTATTTGGAAACAGACGTCTAAAATTTTTTAAATGAAATGTTTATGTAAATTTTTTCAATAGTAGACGTCTTTTTCCAAATACTGAAATAAATTTTTTTATAAAAGTAATTATTATGTAAAATTAAAATTTGCCATAATCAACGGTCTTATAGTACAAAAAGTACGTTGAAAATCTGAACTTTATCGGTCGAATAATTTTTTTCTTAATTCCTTTTATAATTAAGAAAGGTGAACCGTTATCGTATTAAAAACAGTTAATCAGTTTTCTCGTCTCAGCGGAGTTACATTGAACAGATAATCGAGCACAAAATTTCGAATTTTTTTTTTTGTGAAATTTATTAAATTTTAGAAACAAAAATATTCTTTGATACAATAGAAATCGAAAATTACATACTATATTTCACAATATATGTTCTTTGTAACCCTACAAAATCGATTTGGTTTTCGATTATGGAAACAATTTGTTTCCATTATACAGGTTAAAATGACAAAATCTATATTTTATTTATTTGTCAGCTCCAGCGCCAATATAATCGGTGAATATCTTTGATTTTTCCAGAACGTGATGAGTACAAAGAAGAGAGAGAGAAATTCAAAATATTAACCCGAATAATTACGCCGAAGGAGCCGTCGAAGTCGATTTCCACGGATTAACGAGGGTCGCGCGGTAATTACACGGCGAGCGGCCTCTCGCGTCTACACGTGCATCAGACGGTAATACGGTTAAAGTTATTTTCCGATCGAATAAACAGATCTGGACGTTTCCGTCGGAAGCTGGAGGGGGCGCGGGGTCTCGGGAGACCTGGGTTCTCACATCTGTCCCGTACGTTGCGCAACCGATAACGTCATTAGCCGCGTGTAATGCAGGCGGTATATTAATGAAAACCTAGCTTTTTATCGATCAAAATTTTTTGGCTACTTGTTTTTTTTTTCTTTTTTGACGAATTCCTTCTGAAATTAAAGTATAAAAGAATGTTTTTTTCCCGATGGTACATATTATTTTATTAAAAGAGTTATTTAGGCGATATTGCTTATTATTTGAATTCTTTAAAACTCAAAGGTGATATATTTCCTATAAAAATCGATTCCTATTACACTATTACCATCAAAGAAATTGAAGGAAAGAGTCCAAGATTTAAAAAAGTTTGTGGAGATCTGTCTAAAATACTTTAATTGTGCTTATGTCGACTGTATTTAGATAAATTAATAAATATTTCTATTCGTCTTATAGTCCAATTAAATAAATTAAAACTAATACATAATAGTATCAATATATATTTACATCAATACTGGTACATATCAATACATAATTCATTGAAAATTATAAGGATAGTCAGACTGTCCTTGTTTAAAACCACCCCTGTACACTAATCTGAAAAACATTCTTTATTAGTGAAGTGTAGTCTGACTGTCCCCATAAGGTTTATTTTAGTCTCTGATGAGGAGTCGTAGCGAGCTCGAAACGTTGGATAACCTCATTCATTCTTCAATTGGGCAAAGGTCGTGGGGACAGTTATGTAATTAAGTATTGATATGGACTAGTATTGATATAGATATATATTGATATTATTATGTATTAGTTTTAATTTATTTAATTGGACTGTAAGACCCATAGAAATATTTACGAATTTAAAAGATCTATCTATTTGTATATATCTTAGATAAATCAGAAGGTAAATAATTCGACATTTTTAATGTATTTTTTCCGTGGACATTAATTTGAAACACGAAACGATGTCTCGATCTGTAAATAGGTAGCGTCTTAAATACGTAAAATTGCAAAGGTTTTCAAATTCATATTACTATTTATATCTAGGTCTACGATATTATTTGTAACATATTTATATAAAGTATTCATAAACAAGTAAAACATCGACTATTTTTATATTCGTCGAAATCAATAATTTTCAGATACACAGCAGTCGTCGAAAATGGAAATATTAATATTTGCGGAACTGCCAATATTTGCGTCATGGCAATCGGCGGGTTATAAGCATTAAATATCCAAGAGACGCGGCGGGGCGCTGAATTCCGAATGATTGCCGGCTTTTCCATGCGGGGGGAAAACCCGGGTAAGCACTCTCGGTATATTAAAACAGGGGAAAATAAGGACGGGAGCGAAACCGGCGTGATGCGCGAACGCGAAAATTCGAGAGACGGTCGCATTTTCCCGAGGCGGCGACGGGGAGAAAAGCCACGATTCTATGATGCTCGGATGTACGCGTGTGTGCGTGTGTGTGTGTGTGTGTGTGTGTGTGTGTGTGTCTGTGCGCGCGCGCACGTAGTATACGAGTACGTGCGAAAGGGAGAAGCGATAAAGAAGGAAAGAGCAGCAGGAAGATCGCATCGACCCGCGCGGGTCGAAAAGCTCCGTGGTGCGCTTTTCGAATTATCCCTGCCTCGGTGAGAAAACGAGTTTCCACTCGCTTCCGCCTTGTAAGCCGTGCGCGCGGTCGACCGGGAAGCGCCCGGGCGCCCGCGCGCGCTCGCAATTCTATCAAAAGTGTTTCTGAAACATCCGAGGGCGCTCCTCATCCCCCCCTCATGCATCCCTCGCCACACTCACAACGAGGAAAGTAGCCTCTCGGGGGGGAAAAAAGTCGTCCGACAACGGTCCAGAGAGCGTCAACGTCCTAATTAATCTCGTCGCCCTTGGACTTTGTCAAAACGTTGCGTAGGACGAAGGAGTGGTTGGGCCAGGCAGAGGATGGGGGGGGGGAAGACCGACGGCAGGCAGCGGTGCGGATTTCACCCTCTCCCCTCTCGTTGGATAATTAATGAGATTTGTCGCATTGACGCGCGTCGTCAAGTCAGAGCTGCGCGTAGTACAGCGGGCGAAATTTCACAGAGGGGAAAATGTAAATTTTCGCGGAAGGGGTCTAATTACAAGGTTTTGTGTGTATATATATATATATATATATATATATATATATATATATATATATATGATTAAAAAAGTTTTTGCCTCCCGAGTCGTGTTTCTTTGACAATTGCGCTTCTTCTGCGAGGTTCAATATTTACCATATAGTATATATATATATATATATATATATATATATATATATATGTAGTGTTATATTTATCCCAGCTAATTACATACTTTTTGTAGTCGTAAGTTTTTAGCACAGTTTTTAGTGCGAAGAATATGAGATGAAATTACACTGTGAAATTTAATGCAGTACGTTTATATTATCTCATTTACTGATTCTACAGGATTAGAGTGCAATTTAATTGTGATATTTTAACAATTTTATACGGTTAGCAGCTGCGGTAGTTAGTGATGAAATACTATCTGGCCTGATGAGGATCACTGTTACGTTACTTTACAGGAACGTTATTTTACTGGAATGAAAATATTTTACCCTATCAATAATGATAATAAATATAAAATATGATTATCCGATTATATAGAAGTTTTGATATTTAATATTTTAGTATTTCTCAACGTTTTTAATATATATATATACAATGACAATCTATTCAACGAATTTCAACAGCGAATTCATCATACTTTTCTTGTACACGTTTTACTATACAATTCGACTTGACAGCTTATATTTTTCGAGACAAATGTAATGAAGGAGCTTAATTTGAGTGGAATATCGCAGACAAAAAATATTTCGATGCGTCAGCGGTCTACTGTAAAAGTTGAACCGGCTTCTACATATCTTCGGATATTTGATTTTCATTGAAAAATCTGCAGAACACAAAATATGAATTTGAATATTTCGTAATTTTCCGCCATTTCCAGAAAAATTTAATAAACGTACATTTTTTGAGTCTTTCAAAATAAAATCTCAATTTCGCGATTAGTCTCTGTGATATTCTTCGAATGAGGGCATTGAAATACATTTCGTATGAAAAGCATAGAATCGGACCGGTTAACGAATGCGATCATCCATACAATTTTTTGGCATAACATTTATCATACAGTACGATCTGTAAAAAGTCTTCGTCGTGCCGTATCGCAAAGAGGGCGATATACTGCGAGGTATAAACTTATGGTATTATACTAATACGAAGCTTTCGAAACCCTTCATCGAGAGACTATATATATATATACATCCCCTCGAACCAAACACTTGTATTCTTGTCAATCTGGCCTCCCTTAAAGATCCCATAAGGAGAAACTCGAGCCCTGCCATCCGGGAAAGCCAGAAGGCGGAAGGCAGGGACGAGTGGTATTACAAAAATCCGAGAGGCCAAAAAATGAAAGTATCGCTCACTCTCTGTCTCTCTCGGCTGGCTCGGCGGAGCGCGCGGAATCGGGACGATGTCGCTCCGCCCGTCTCCGCTACCCCCATCCTCCCGCGAGAGTTCGTGATGGCAGGGCGGATTTTTCTTGACCCCACTTTAGTCCGACTCCTTCGAGCAGTCAGGGATAGATGGAAGGGCGGCTGGGGGGCGGGGGGAGGGGTCGAGCTTGAGACGACGAAAAAAAGCAGCGCGTTAGTTATGAGCTTTTAGGTTTGGGGCGCGACGAGCAAATTTTCCCTCCCGTCTGCCACCACCCACCCTCGCTTTCCTCTGTAATACTTGTCTCTACCAGACGCTACGCGGGCTGGCGCGAGCGCATTCGAGCTCGACGAAAGGGCTTTTTTCCATCCTTCTTGCCGCCTCCGCGAAATCTGACTCTCCCTTACTCTCTCTCTCTCCTCTCTTTCTTCCTTAGAGAGCTTCTTCCCTTATTTCCGTTCGGATGAGATCCGTGCGGCTGATATCTTCGTCGGACGAAGAGAAGGAGGAATGGTAGAGGTTTAGTAAAAAAAAAAAAAAGAGAGAATCTCCGAAGTTTATTGATAACGTGATTTTTTCTCCCCCATCCTTAACGCGCCACGCGAAGAGCGCTCTGCCTCTTCCGCTTCGCCCCCCCACCCCCGTTTTTACGATCGGGTTGCAGAAGTTATTGGCTATATATAGGAGATTGTGATGGAACTTAGGAAAAGCATGCTTATGGATTTTCTTTCCGAACGAGCCTTTCGTTTAATTTTTGACGTTTTTTTCCCTCGATATATGATGCTTTCGAGATCATAAGATTATCCGGAAGATTTATAAATGTAATATTCTTTTACGTGTCTGCGCGTGTTATTCTAGAAAGAAGCTGCGTCCTTATTTGTTTACAAGAAAAATACTGTCGATATAAAAACGTACTATTAGTTAACTTAGTTAAAATTTAACTTGTAAATCAGACTGTAAATTACCGTTTCAATGCAACACAATGGTGGGAAAATTAATTTATCCCCTGGAACAATTTCACCTCACTTTCGCAATTGTAGGAAGACTAAAATTAGTCTACTTTTATGCCCGAAATAATACCCAAAGAAGCGCTCTGTTCCACTTTTATGTCTAAAATAATACCCTACCTCACTGCCATCCCCCCTCCGTCACCCCCCGAAGAAGCCACGGTAAGTAACATAATGAGAATTGATCGTTCAGAGAAAGGCTAAAACGCTTCCCGAGCCTCGGTGGTGCATTTCAAATTTTCGTTCGTTCGTCCTGCACGTTTCCCCGTTCCTCCGCTAAATTACCCTTCGAGCAGGTGTAAAAAGAAAAAAAAAACAGAAAGCAAAAGAAACACCAAAAAAAAAAGGAAGATGAAGAAAACGCCTCTCGCACGCTTCTCCTCATGCGCGAGGAAAATGAGGAGGGGGCGAAAAATTTTAACCCTGCCAATGTTCCAATTTTCGCAAAACCAACTCTGTCGAGCGAGCGGCTCGGCGGTGGAAAGCGGCGGAGAGGGAGGGGGAGAGGCTTCCTCCGAAGCGTCCGGCTCTGACTTAAAAGGCAGATTACGCGCGCACGCGCGCGTGTCTCTATGTCGCTCGGACGGCGGAGGAAGTGGGGAAAATGGGGCCGAAGGAGGAAATCAGCAGGGCTGTTTTACGACTTTACCCGCACGGCCGGTGAAGGGGCTGGAGGGGGCGGCATATTCGCGAACACGCCTTCTCCGTTATTTACTCACACCTATCGCTGACAACTACCGCATGGGTTAGTGAAAGGCCGAGAGAGGGAATGAGAGGGTGGGAGAGAGAGAGAGAGAGAGAAGCGCGAACGGGATAGAGAAGAAGGCCTGCAGGGTTTTGTATGAATGAAAAACTCGCTCGTGTTTTTTTTGATCTGTTGTACAGCGACAGAGAATAGGAAAACGTTCATGTGCAGCGACGCGAGAACAATGCCTCGGTTAAACTGAAAATTGATGGTAACGTGACGAATGTGGGAAATCGATTATTTATTTTTCTTTTCGATTTCATCTGGAAATTCTTTCATTTTAGGCCATTGGTGTAATTTCCTTTTTTCGACAATCGCTTTCTGCTTTTTTTTTTTAACGATCGTCCGCGAGTCTAATAATTTTATGAACTGGAAAAATTGAACGATTCCTAGGTTACTTATGTTATACTTCTCAATTAAATTTTACAAATAATTCTTTTAACATTTGTCCATTATTAATTTATCTCAAACCACTAGGTTTATTTTTATACAGACTAAAATTTATAATTATTTCAGCTATTGCAAATAATCTTAAAGTACAAAATTTATTTATTTTTTTCAAAATATATAATACCAAATATTAATCGATAGTGTTAATCTTATGTTGAACATTCGAATAATCATCAATGACCGTATGACTAAAATAGAAATTGACTACTATTAGATACTGGTATCGTCTTACTGTGAGCTTCACATTTCATTAAAGCATAAATAAATTTCTCTACTTCTAAATGTTTCATTATAAATAGATTTTGAGAATTGGAATGCAAGAAGCACAATTAAACAATTATGTAAAGCAGAAAATTGGAAGAAATTAAAGAAAGAAATTTATTAATGTATGTGTTTGCAAAAAGTTTCAAGTAAAGATTTTACTCGATAGATCTATAATAGAAGGATCTCTATTGTTCAGTTATTTCATTCTTATTTTTGATAATCGAACACTCCCATCCACCAGATGAATAATTTCTGAAGTATTTTGATGAGCAGATATCTATCTTTTCAATATTTATTCTGATTGAAAATTAGTTTTCATATTTTAATATTCAATTTTGATTCTTAGAAGCAATTTCTGTTATCATAAATCCAATAATCCATAGGACTGGATGTTCCCTACTTCACGATCTTCTTTTAACCCTTGTACGGGATTTCTTAGGACAGAAAATGTATTTCTTAAACAAGCGATTCTCTCGCTTACTCATTGTCAGTCGAAACGACTTCTCACTTATCACGATGATAATCCTCGCTTCACAACGCTCAGCGGTGTCCGCGCTTTAACCCTTCGACCCTTTAACCCTGATACTTTCGTTTTCATCCTTCTTCGCGAAACTGACAAAAAACACAAAAAAAAAAAAGAAAGAAGCACGCCGAAACAAGAAGCAAACAAACGGTGACAAATTTGATAAACCAATTACGTAGCGAGCAATCCGATTATTTCAAATTAGCATCTCGACCAACGATAACAATTCGTCGTTTCGCTCTGAAAACTCGGTACGCCGCAGTGGCTCATTGTTGTTATTATTGTTATTATTCTTAAACACAAACACGAAACTCATAAAGCCAAGTCGGAGGGACAAAAAGCGTCGGCGGAAGAGCAAAAAAGCACATAGACACACACACACACACACACATACCGCAAATGCGAGGTCGGCGAGATAGGGGAAGAAAGAGGCCTCGCGCGCACAGTTGCACCCCGTTAGGAGGATCGAGCGTGGGTGGTTCTCGGTGCGTCATTACGCCCGCGAAGCCTGCGCCTCTCTCACTCTCTCTCTCTCTCCTCTCTCTCTCTCTCTCTCTCTCGCGCATCCGGCGCGATAAGGTTCGGGCGTCGTCGACGACGACGTCTCGTTTGCGCGGCGACGAGGGAGATGCGCCCCGACGATACGGAACGGGCGCCGTTACCCCGGCGTTTTACGGGATTCTCCGAGCCCGCGGGCTCTTCCGATCCGCCCCGAGTCCCTGACGTTACTGCCGGCTGTCGATGATTTTTCTATTTTTTCTTGTGCTTATATATACATATATATATATATATATATATATATATATATATATATATATATCTTTTTTTATTCACAATGGGTACATTTTAAGTGGAAAAGGAAGCCGGTGGAATGGCTCGGAGAGATTTGAGACTGCAGACGACTGAGGTGAACTGGAAGTTGAATTTTGATAAATATAGATGATGTTTGTTTTTAATTTTTTTTTTTTTTTTTGAAATTTCTATTTTATTTCAATAAAGTTCTTTCTGTGTGTTTGAGGTCCCAATAAATAAAGCAAATTCAGCACAAAAAGTAGATGAAGTTCTTTGATAAAATTGAATAAAGATGATACCAATAAATTCGGCTGAAGAAAATGTAACTTAACAAAAATTTAAATTTCAAAATTCTGCAACCATGTATGTGGAGATGTAAAACGAGCATAGAAAATCTATATAAACAAATATATAGACTATTAAAAATGAAGAGAGTACGGTAAATGTTCAGCAAACGATATTTAATTGTAAATTTGAATTAATGAATTTGATTGAAACAATATTAAACTTTCAAATTATGAGTCGAGTTATAAATAATTACTTATTTCTAAGGCGCTTAATATAAAATCAGATAAATTTAGTGTCAAGATATTTATACATATTCAACTTTTCTCTCAACATTAATAGAACTTCAAAATTATTTATTATTTATATATTCTCGCTGTAGTTGACTTTTTCTTTAGTTTCTATTGTACTGTTCTCTATTGGACATTATTTAAATTTTTATATAAATTGCAGTTAAACATTTAAAATAACACTGGGCAGTTGAATCTATTGTCTCGTTTACTTAAGTAACTATTTCAACAAGTCGACTATGCTAATTAATAATAATCCATCTCTAAAATTTGACATTTCTGTGTACAATAATTTATAATATAATGATATTTTTAGTTAAATAACTATTCATGACATTGTCTTCCTTAATATTAACAAAAAAGTCACTGTTTTTATCACAAGAATAATTGTTCAATTTTTCTTATCTATGAAGAGATGCCAAATTCGAAAGAATTGAAGATCAGTATTTACCAATGTAGGAGGGTAAACAAATATTCAATCGAGAATACAGCGTATTATTTGTAAATATATATATATATATATATATATATATATATATATATATATATATGTATATAATTTATGCAGATATATGCCAGATACGGTTTTTCGAACCATTCGTACCGGAGGAGCCGAATAATATAGTAGCGGTCCATTCGGTTTATAGAAACCGTATATTCGGCGTTGCTGTTATTATCTAGCGCCGCCGTTCGAAACCGCGGCAAGCTAGATCGTCGATTTATCGCCGGCAGCCTTAAACTTTCGCCGGATTAAAATTTAAAAATCCAACGTATCGCGCGATTTACGATAATATTGCGTGTATCGTCGGGGATCGCAGTTGGAATTTCTGCATTTAGTATTGTTTTCCAACGAAGGGCGAACGGAGAATAGTAATTTTATTCTCAACTCTATAGAGGCGCATAATTTACATTACGTACGATTGAATGAAACGCAACGACTGTCGCGGACTGAGCCGCGCGCGCATAATGCGTCGCGCATGAATAACGCTTTGTGTTTGTAATACGAATTTCTTCAATGGAGATTGTAAACAAGAGTTTTAAAGGTGTATAGTAACATTAAACGAGCAACTGGCATTTTTTTAACGTTGTGTTGGCAACCGACTTAATATAGATACACTCGATGATAAGAACTTATTATGTAATTTAAACAAGGATGAACGAATAATTAATACGTATTCAAATACTGATAATTCGGACATCTTTAAGTAATAATCCGAATGTTACGTATGACATCACGACTTTATATATAGATATTCCTTATCACGGCTTGATTTCAAATTGCATACTTCATCTTTGCAGTTCTTTCCATACATTGATTTCTACTGCTTTCCTACGTATATTGATTGCCACTAAGTAACGAATTCGTTACTGTTCTATTTCAATTCCTTCACTCGTGATATTCATTTATATTTTGAAAAAAGTCAATCCATCGAATCAGCCCTTGATATTCTTATTTTTTTAAATAAATTTAAGAAAGTGGGAGAAACTATTTCGTATGCTTTTTATTTTCGTTTTATTGAAATGATCTTTGAGATAATAAGAGTTCGGCCAATCAAGAATTTTTTACTTTGTTTATTAGTATATTTTTTAAACGGTACAGAGTATTTTTTTCTTAACCACCTAAAATAACGGTAAAATGCGAATAAGATTACCGCGCATCTACATACATGTATAAAAGTGTCGATCTCATACGTAAGAAGGCAGACGTTGAAAGAGCGGCCGTACCACGCTCGATTTCACGTAGGATAAGCATTGTGCTCGTGGCCCTTGGTCCCGGGGCTCGGGTAAAAAGCGCAAGAGATCGAGGAGCGCTCGCCGCCTGTCCGGCGCTCGACGGGCCGGTAATTTATTCGAGATCTTGGCTTCTCGTCCCGCGCTCCCGTCGACCTCCCCCTCATCCCCCCTCACCGCGCCCCATTTTGCCGCTCGATCTCGCGGCGACGGTCATATTCTCATGATAATAAGCAGGCGGCTAACGTCCCGACGGCATATCGGCCGTTTTATTTGCAAGGCTAATGAGATGAGCGCGCCCGCGCGAAAAATCTCCCGATGATTTCTCGCGCGTTGGTTTTCCGACGAAGTGCGAGAGATTTTCTCCTCTTGGCTATGAAGCATTAGCGAGCGACTTATGGCGACGGTGGATTAAGAAGAAAAAACAACGGAACAATAATGACAGCCGTCGTGCATAAAATATACGGTTAAAACTATGATGATATAACGCTCCTACCCGCTGCGAGACGCGGCTCGATCGGTGATTGAAAAGTGCGCTCGCTTGAATATAAATTTCGAGTCAAACGTGCGCGCGCTCGTTCGCACTCGTGCACCCCTCCCATCCCTCCCCCCATCCCGCCGCCATCGACCATCCATTAATAATCCCCGGAGCGAGGTGCGACCCCTCCCCCCACCTTTCCCCCATTTCCCAATTGCACTCTCGTCGCCCTCTGCCGGCATCTCCCGTTTATAAAATGTATCGGGCGTAGTTCTCGGCCGCGACGTCTTTACGACTTCATATAAGAACACATCCCCGTCCCTCCCCAATCCCGTCCCGCTTCTTGGGCGCGTACTTGAAAATTTGTTTCGGGGCGGGAGATAAGGAGCCCGTCGAGCGACTCGTCCCCACCTCCTCCCCCCTCCTCCTCGCCCCGCCGACGAGCCCGTGGCGACTATTAGCGATATTCCTCGCCCGCGCCATCCCCAGTCGGCCCGACCTCCAAACTGCCTTTCATACCCCGCCGGTCGGGGCACGGGCGTGAGGGGGTGGGGGGAGCGGGTGGCCCTTTCGGTCTGTCGTTTGGCGCCGTTAAACGTCCTCGCGCACTTCAGCTCCGCTCCTGTCCCTCCCCCCCTCCGTCCTCGCCGGAGGCGTAAAACGGCGAATTTCAGTCACCCCATTCCCATCCCTCTCAGCTAGTAGTGTACTTCGTCCGTGCGAGGTCGGGGTTCGGTGGTGGGGGACGGGGCGACGCTTTACGATAAGGCGCGATAAAGACGCGGCCATCCTCGTCTCTTCCATAAGTTTCTCCCCCTCCCCCCCGCGCTGGCGGGGGTTCCGCTGTAGTAGGAGGTGTCGGCCATTGTGCGCGCGAAGCTCCACACTATGCTTTTTTTTTTTTATCTCCTACCTCACACCCCCTCCATCCCGCCCCCGGCCACCGACTGCGACTATCTGCGAATGCGTTATTATACTGCGGGGAGGGGCGGGGACTGGAGGCAGATGTGTACTTCCATACACCGCGCGTGTATCACGGAAATTTATTTGGCTTTTAGGGGTCGAATGGGGGGCAAGGGGGGGGTGGTGGCGCGGAAGCGTTTTGTACAGCGGTATAGCATTCGCCTGCGGCTCGGCCGTTAGCTGACTTTTTCTCCCCTTCTGCGTTTCCTCTGGCCGTTCTATTTTATTTTTTCATCCTTTTTTTTTTCATTAGGACGTTGGCCTCGATTGAAATTCGCGACCGCAGAGGGCGACGGGCGGCGTGCTGAGGGGAGCGAGAGGAGGCGGCTGCGAGGGCCGACAGAGGCTCGTGGACGACACGGATGGGAATGGTCGGAGGGTCGGGCGAGTCGTGTTTTTATGGCCCATTAGGGTATTGTTGAGGGAAGGGCGGGGTGGAGCAGTTGTATATATAGCGAGAGCATGATTCCCCCTTTAGCGCAGCTCGCATTAAGCATGAACTCGGAATATAAGTGATTCTTTATTACTTGGGAGAGCTCAATATTTATATATGTATTTGTATATATATATATATATATATATATATATATATATATATATATATATAAACGTTTAATTTTAATACGTTTCGCGGGATTAAATTTTTTTTGTACGTATAGTTCATTGGGTTATTAAGAGCCTTGCGAAGAGCATGAATATTTCGAACAGCTCGAGTTTCCTCGAGACTCGTCTTTTCCACGTAGACCGAAACACGACGGGGGGGGGGGGTTGAACAAAGTTTTCACATCCGACTGTGCGAAGTCTTGTAAATTTACATATCTGACGCATTCGGTTCAAGTTGCGTGTATATTTCTGTAAAAATCTTCTATTTTAAGGCCACCGCGGTAAAATATTCAACGATATAAAAGTCAGATATGCGCTCAAATCTATATAAAAGAAAATGGAAATAATACCGGTATCGTGTGCTAATATAGGTCAGTAAATGTAAATATAGGTATTACAGCGTGCGAACGAGTACACGCATTCATTGAAACAAATATACACGTTGTTATATGTTTGGAAAACGTTAAAACTTAATATGCTGTTGGAATTGTGGTACTGTACTGTATGCTTTTTAAATTTCTATAGGATAGACATTAGGATATCGCACGATCATGCAGAAAGTTGGAGAAGCTAGAAAAAGTCGATTTGAACACCCATAATGAAGCTGTTGCTGAATTTAAGTTTTCTAAGAATATCACTAAGCATTCAGCTGATTACTTGGCGACGAAATTGCAGTCTATTTAATTGACAATGTACGTAGATTAAGAGCAATAATTTTTCTACAATTCATATTTCGACGTGCGCATTAGTCGAAAGTGTAATAAAAAAGAAAACTCCAATGAATTTCTGACCTATCATGACGGTGGCGTACTCGACCTCGTGGATAAAGCGAAAAAACATCGTTTACCACGAAACAAAAACGAATCACAGCTGCCGGGGCGTGGGGGCGATTTCTTCTTCTATTCCCCTCCGCGTTCTTTGACTTATTCCAGACCGACGCGCGAGAATTTCATCGCGCGCGCGGCCCGCAACCCGGCGAGCAGGCTTCCTCGTTCGGAAATTTTCGCCCATTCGAACCGAAAGAGCTCGCGCTTAATCCTCGTATGATTCGCCCGGGCGAGATTTTACCGCGAGCATCGGCCCCGGGGATTTTGGGCGATGGAAGAAGGGCGGGTGAGGGGGGCGGGGGGCGGAGGGGGGGTGGAAACTCCCTGCTACGGGCGCGAGCTTCCTTTCGTTGGATCGACCCGAACCCTCTCCTCGCACATCCCCGGCGCTGTTTCTGTACCCCCGTGGGACCGAAAGGTAGGCGGCGGACGCGTCAGCCCCGGAGGCGCTCCGATGATTTTGAAGAGCGGATGCGTGTGCGTACGCGCGCGAGTCTGACGAGAATGATGATAATAATAATCATAATAATGATAATGCTAATGATAATAATAATAACAACAATAATAAGAGTGGCGCAGGTATGAGTTGCGAGGAAACAAAAGGGCGGGCGGTGGTTAGGCCATTTATTAAACGTAATTAAGATGGTTGGTAATAGCGACTCATTTTGGTCCATTGTTCTGGTTAATTAGAATTTACAGGGATGTTGGTTCGGTAATGGAGAGGGTGGGATGGAATTTCTGTATTTTTTTTCGATTAATTAAATACTTATTTTAATGAATTTACCTATTTGTAGCTAGAATAATGAATTGCCTTCCTTAGGCAATTCATTAATTCATTATCATTCAAATGTGCTTCCGAATGACTGAAAATAACTCGAATTTCCGTACCAGTACCTCGATATACGCAGATATACTAATTTATCAATGTACGCAAAACTTGATATTCCAATTTATTTATCATTCGAGTCGCAATAACACAGTAAGCAGGATTACAATAAAATTTCCCTTTTATTCCGGAATTGAATTGCAGACGAAATTAAACGCGCAGCAAAATTCAGAGCTGAGCGCGGATAAAAGCTTTGGAATAACATTGCTATAAGTGAACTGGGTATGTAATTCTAGGCGTCTTTGAAATTCAAGATCTTGTACAATTGTAGATTGAATTTTTGCTTGGAACGCGAAGAATTCTAAGGGATCCGCCGTTGGGATTACATCATTGTTAATGGCAGAGGGTGACACAGAATATCCAGCTGGAATTTGAAAGGTAGAATGTTCCACTCGTTTTTCATTATTTTTTTTTGTTGAAAATGATCTACCCGGACGAATATCCCATAAAAATCAGATTATGTATTAGAAAGATACTAATACGGATTTTTTTTTCTTAATCTAGGCGAGAGCAAAGAAGAAGGACGAACGAATGTTTCAATAAATGTAAAAAGGACTCAAAGCAGAAAAATAAAGAAAAGAGGATTACCGCTAATTAGTACTTTCAACGTTTGAAACCTTTGGCCTGAAAGGGGAATCCCTCCCATTTGCTTAGAAATTTTTCGCTCGACGGATTTTGTTTCGCTTTTTCCTCGATGTGGAAAAAAAAGACAAGAATTGTGCACGCGTTATCATCACGAATTACGCGAATTATAAAGCTTGCCATAAAACAGTATCGCGAAATATACCGCGATTTGAGATTTTTAGCCACTCTTAAAAATACCGTAATTATAGAGATAACTTCCGAGATAATTTATAAGGCTCAAAAGATTATTTTTTTTTATGCCGCACGATGATAAAATGTTATATTTTCGTTTCGTGCGGTTTTTTCTTTCGCTTTTATGAAAATTTCTCAAGTAATTATTCAGAGTGCCTTTGACATTTACAATAATCTTATCGCGCAAAAAGAAACTATGGGGCTTTAAATGGAACTTTTTTACGAGAGATTCGTGAATTTACCTTAATTAACGTAGAATTTTTAGAAATTTTCAGATTTATTTCAAAACATATACATTATCATATAACACGGCCGTCATTAACTTTCGTAATAATTTTGCAAATTAAATGATTTCCTCTTTACTTTCCTACTTTCGAATTTTGATAGGTACGTACGACTTTTGTAGACAAATGCGTTCGTAAGACACAGCTACCTCCCCTCTTAAATAAATAAACTGCGAACCTAAAAGTCGGAAGGAAGTAGAGTAGAAGTGAGTAGAGCCTCCACTTCAAGAGAGAGAGAGAGAGAGAGAGAGAGAGAGAGAGAGAGGGGAGGTGTAAAGAATAGATGGACCTCGCGATTTCGGATGCCGGACTCGTACGCCATCTGCATACATTTGCCTTCCTCCGTAGAGTAGTACTCAACTCCCCACCCCCTTCACCACGCGCCAACTTCGAAGAACTAACCAATCAGCGCGCCGGGCTCGGAAGCGCAGGAGTCGAAAGTCGAAAAGTTCCGTCCGTCCGTCCGTTCACCCAGCGCGCCTCTCTTTCGTCCTCTGCCGCGCGGCGTCTACGTATAAGGACTGGAAATACGTCTAGCGGCTCTTTTGCGCCCTCCCCCTCCCCCCTCTCTCTCTCCTTTCATCTTCTACGCGCGTCCCGGTTATATGGATGGCGTATGGCCCAAGTTTTTCCCTTTTGCCCGCGTAATGCAAAGCGTGCCGCGCCTCTTCCATCCCCCCCCCCCATCCACCCATGCCCACACCTCGTCTCCCGCCGGTTCCACGTTTAATAATTCACCGAGTTCCGTAAATTGCGCGGAATAGGGTAAATTCCGGGGATATCAAACGGATCTTTGGGAATTCTACGCTCTCTCACGCTGTCCCTGGGACAGTGGAGAAACTAAAGGGCTTTTTTTTAGCGCATTATTAGATTCGCTTGGATTTACGTACCTTAACTTTCGCGCGACAATTTTCACCCAACCTTGATATTATTATGTACACGAGTTGGCGCTGATTATCCTTTGATTATCGGCCTACCTACCATTTAAAAATTTTTTCACCCCTTTTGGTTTTGGAGAAAGCCTCTCGGCAAACCATTAGAGAATAATTTTAAATGAATACGATTAGGTACGCAATTTGCCGTTAACAATCCACCAGAAAATAATGAATAAAATAACAGTCGATGTCGTGCTAATTCTAGCTAAAGCTAGCGCGACATTTCGTTTTCTCGGTAATCAAAGGAGTGGAAAATTTTTTTATTCAAACGGATAATTAACGACAATTCATGCGCATAATAACATTAAGGTTCGTGAGCTCGGCGACGTCTTGTATTTAATGGCATAGGTACATTTTATTATTTTTAAGCTAATGAAATGAAAACTGCGGAATGAACAGGAATGATCTTTTACGCTGCGCTGCTTAATTATGAAAAAGTGTTTTTTTTTGTTGAGTATACAAAGGAATACTTCCGTCCAATTACTTATTGCTCTCAATTTTTAGATTTATTAACGTTATGTCGAATAAAATTAAAATACGCTTTTCGTAATTATACGAAATGAATTGTAATTTTTGAAAAAAATTCTTTATAAAATTTACCACGGTTCAAAGCTAAATTACTGTTACAAAATGCGAAAAAAATGTTCGTTCGACCGTATTACTCGCTAAAAATTCAATTTGTCCGCCTTGCGAATATTACAATTCAAAAGCACATGTTCCTGCAGAACATATTTATTGCGCACTTCTCAGAGTAGTATCGCTGTTGCAATAAAATGGCTCGGCATCAATCTTGAATCCTACGATTTACAAAAGAACCGCCCGAACACGACACTCGTGCACTGCACCCAGTCGAGTTATCGGGACAGCTTTCACCGGGAGATCGCGTCGATAAAAATAAGCGAGCAAAAAATGAAAAGAAAAACGTCGTACCGATAGGCCGAGGTATCGCTAAGTACGGCTCAATGATAGAAACGGAACTCCATCAGCCTCGATACTTTATCTTCCTTCATCGCTCATCTCCCTTCCGCCGCTCCCCAATCCCCCTACTGGAATATGACACATCGCCGCGCGCCATTTTTAAAAACCCACTTTCCGTTGAAAGTCCCGTCCGGCGTGATCCATTTCGCGCCTCTCGACTTCTTCTTCTACGTCTCTTTCTCTCTCTCCCTTTCCCCCTCTCTCGCTCGGTTCCTCTCTCATTCCGATTGCTCGTCGTCCATCCGACAGCGAACTAAGCGCTGCACGATGCGCTTTTACCTTTTATTTTGATGTCGCCTCATCCCGCCCTTTCCGACAAAGGGGAAAAAGGGGCATAAAACAGGGCTAAGAGAGAGAGAGAGAGAGAGAGAGAGAGAGAGAGCCGAATGAAATTCACGAGTACCGCTGGAGATCGGGGCTAAGAAGGATGAGTGGAGGGGAGGGGGAGGTGGAAAGAGAAAGAGTCGAGGGCGAGATAGAGCGGGAGCAGGGGAGGGGGTGACGACGTGAGCAAAAAGTCGCTTTTTCACGATCGTTCCACGAAGCATTTCATAGACGGATAAAAGTCGGTTAAAGGAGAGAAGAACGGGTTTCGCGCTCGCTCTAAGTGAAGCGAGCGCGACACGCCGCGCCGGCTCGACAAGTACAAAGGACGGGGCGGAGCGCGAATGAATTTTTGGAGATCGAGCTCTTCTCTCTCTCTCTCTCTCTATCTCTCTCGCTCTCACTCGTTTCGTATTCTTTTTACGCTTTTTGTTTTAACGCTTTAACGTATAGGCGCTGAAAAAGATCCGGATGTATGACTTCTTTTGGACGTGGTCGTTCGCACCCTTTTACCTTTGCTAAGCCCGCGAATTTCGATTATAGTGCGTCATGTGTCACGAATTGATTGAAAAGTCCGTTAAAAGTAAGTAATATAGGTAGAGTTTTCTCAAAGAATCAAGGTATGTTTTTAAATACAGGATGTCTCTTAATATTCCTCAATGAGAAATACTCATTAACGTCAGGAACTGTATTCTTTCAAAAAACTATTTTCACAAAATTGTTATTTAAGTTATTAAAAGATAGATTTTACGTTGAAGAGAATTAATTATATTTTATTAAATATAGTTATTAAAAAATCATTACAAAATAGAATAAATATTGATCAGATGTAAAACAATATTTACTTGTAATTTATAAATAATTTATTTACTTTTAAACTATTCGTCAATTCGCTTGTATTAAAAAATTATTTTTTGAAATTACGATGTTCAGTCATTAGCAATCAAAAATCATTTCCGTAAGATTTAAAAATTATGTTTATATAAAAATACAAAAACTTTTTTTGAATAAGTATACAATAAAATGTACGGTACTATTTATTAAACTGAATATTTTATTTAATAATTCTCGCCAACAATTGCTTAATTTTAATATTAATAAATATTTACTTTTATTAGAGATGATTTAACCAACTAAAATCAACTAAATTTTTTACAAATTTCAGTACATTAATTTTTTCAATGCAACAATACTTAATGTATTTCTTTATTAATAAATCGGTAATTTGTCATATCAATTTTTTGTTCCATCAAGGTCGAACAAGTGCAATTCATAAAATTTGAGGATGTACGCAGAGAAGCAAAAGGAACGCACTAGTACAGTTTGAATTTCGCCGCGGGCTGAAATTGAGCCGCATAAATATTACGGTTCACACTGACCGAGCGTATTTGTCGAAAAGTCGCGGGTCCCGCGAAATTTCACGCCTGAAAATCCGACGGTAAGTGGACGAAAAATGCCTATGAAGATGGAAGCGTAAGCGAG
The DNA here is from genome assembly GCA_018907035.1 of Sycobia sp. Sy_11. Classification (NCBI taxonomy): domain Eukaryota; kingdom Metazoa; phylum Arthropoda; class Insecta; order Hymenoptera; family Epichrysomallidae; genus Sycobia; species Sycobia sp. Sy_11. The sequence continues at coordinate 2,411,851 of JACCIC010000009.1, forward strand.
ATGGCGCGCAGGATAGGATGGGAGGGTGGTGTAGATTCAGATGGGGATAGCGTCAGATAGACGGGAACGGGTAGCGCGGCAGGGGAGGGGGACAGGCAGAAAAGTCAGAGGCGAGAGCTATGAGCTCTTGGTATGACTCCGGCGCGCGCTATCAATTTGAGGGGGGAGAGAAAGAGCAGGGCGAAAGAGGGGCTAAAAAGAATAACCATTTTCCAGAGAAAGTATCGCAACCCTCCGCCGGCGCGCAAAATGCGCGGCACGACTTATCGGGCGATAAAGCTGCGACGCATCGCTCGCACCGTGTACGCGGCGCGGGTGTGAGAGACGGGGACGGGGTGGGGAGAGGAGGAGAGTAAGGGAACTAAAATATTCCGAGGCACGACGCGGCGCGAATCGAATTTTTCACGATGAAAAAAAAAAAGAGATGGGCAGCCTGTGTACCGCGACATCGCTACACGTAAAGGGGTAGGGGGTGTTCGAGGGTGGGCGGGGAAGGAAGCGTGGGGGCTTTACATACGGCGGGCACATAAATTTCACATTTAATCGCATCGATTTGCCGCGGGCCGATGGTGAGCGTATTTTTTTCTCTGCCCCCCCCCCCCGACACCGATCACCCACGATCCCTCAATAACAATATTTCTTTCGTTTTGGGCCAGAGGGGTCCACTAGGCATCGTTCGATTTTCATTATTTTTTCCTTCGAATTTTCACTTATATACAAGGATATGGATTATATCTCTCTATGTCTCTCTCTCTCTCTCTCCGTTTTTTTTATGTGGCGTCCATGTGTGCGGTCCATGATAGAAACGGAGGGGGGGGGATCTGCTCGCTGCTGTTTCGTAGTCATTTTTCGTTTTGCTAATGGATGCATTCGCTCGACCGCATGGGGCGCGGCCGCTGCGATTCTGGGAGGAGGGAGATATCGAGATGCTCGCGAGAGGGAGGCAGATCGCATTGCTTCACGAGATCTAGGGTGTAAGCATAGGGGTGCTATTTTTTTACCTCTTTTTTTTTGGTTACATTTATTTCGAATAAATATATACGATACATATTTTATTTCGCAATATGAATATATATATATATATATTTCAATATATATATATAGAATTTCATGACCATCTTGAATAGTGTACTATTTATCCTAACTTTTCAATTAACCTGCATTTTATATTTTATATATCTAATATAAGCGAGGCTTTTTTATTAAATCTGAGATAATAGAGAAAGTCGTGATTTTTTTTTCTAATGCCATTAACGTCGCTTCTAATCTGCACAGAGTCTATAGCTCTCCTTCACCATTGTAGATATGAGCAAGTTATTAGTATATGTCAAGGCTATTAATTTTATACCATACGTTATATTGTAAGAGATATGTCAAGTATTCATATCACACTTATATTTTACTGTATAGATCAATATTGATCATAAGATTCTTAACAGACAAAATGAAGAAACGCAAGAGACAGAGAAATAATAGTAGAGTCGAACAACAATGTGTTGGAACAACTTGACGTATTATTTGTCTCATATATCGAAATCGCAATAATACATTGTCCATCACTATTTTGCCATTCTCACGTGGCCGCCTAAGGTCAAACTGTTGTTCCGCCTTCTCTCCTGCCTGGCAGGTCTCGCTGTATTCAAAATGACGCGCGCCGGCAGCATTTGTCTCTGGGATCTGGCGATGGTATATATCTCTATACACGGCAAAAAATAAACCGAGATAGCGCGCGAGAACGGCGATTCTCGGCTCTGACCCCTTTTTGCGGTGTCACCCGATGCCGGGTTGAGGAAGGAGGACGGCGAAAGGCGAGGAGAGAGTGAGTGAGAGGAGAGAGAGAGAGAGAGAGAGAGTGAGTGAGAGAGGGGGGTGGAGGAGGGGGGCGCTCGCCACATAACAAATCGTCGGCTCTTCGAGTTCATGCGTCCCTCTTTCGTTCGCTCCGGCGAAGCTCGACGGTGGCGCTAGAAGGTGTTTAGACCTTTCGACTTCTTCACCCCCTCACCCATCCGCCTTACAACTCGTTACTTGCGCGAGACGGGCGACTTTGTCGCGGTGCGGCGCGCGACCTGGTAAAGATCACCTATGCAGGCATCCGGCCGTTTATCTTGCTTAAAAGCAAAAGGACAAAAAAAAAATAGAAGCTTGGCTGGATTCCAACGATACGCGCGTACGAACGACGACGAACTTTCTGAATTAAGCCTGTTCGAAATTTTCCGAACCGATCTGTATTGTCAGATGTGCGCGATTAATTTTACTTTACTAATTGCTGAATTATCGGTCGTAATAAGTAAGCACGAAGATCGTACAATCGTTCTAGGCAATCGCGATCGCGATATCGAATGAAGCACGTATTGCGAATAATTATCTCTTAAACAATCAATAACACTAATACTGGCTATATTAATGCAAAAAAATATTTCATAAAACAAAAAATTCCTATTCATTAACTTAACCATTGCCTTAATTATTTTTATCAGATTTATTTCAATTATATTATATTTTACTTTAACGTTCTTCTGCATTTTTTTTTTGATTGATTATTATGATTGTTAAGAATGATATATTGTTGGAAGATTTAGTCCACGATTATTTACGGAGATTCAGTATGATAAAAAAGGAATAGAATATGGTATAATTACATTGTATATATAAAAGCACAATGCTAAAATATGAAAAAAAAAAAATTACAATTACCTTTACAACGACAAAAGACGAATTTCTTATCAGCGTTAAAGAAAATTTTTTATGGGGAATCCACGCAATTCAAGAAACTGAAAATATTCTATTTAACGCTTCGAAATTAAATTCGTTTTATGCGGTCTTGGGAAAAAGAAGGGAGGAAGAAAAAAAGAACGAGTACGGCATGAAAATCCCGTTAAATTTAAATAATCTGTGTGAATCAAATTTTGAATAATGTAAAGCGTTGCTCTGAATAATGGGACGTTTTAAATTTTCCCGGAAAAAGACAGGGAAAAGTAAGTTACGACCTGTATTAATTTGAATATTATTGCCTGGCACTCGAAGGAGAGCTCCTTTACTGGAGAACTGTTTTACAGAAATTCTTTACGCGTAAGCATATTGTTACTTTTTTACAATTCCCGAGAAGGAAAAAAAGGATTATTCGGTTTGTTTAAGGTCGTTTCGTCGTGTACGATCGTATTATGTGCGAGTCAAGAACGTATCAAGAGGGGGTTCAACTTAGTTTTTACGGTTCTAAAAAAAAACGTTTCGAATTTATTTTATAACATAATAAATTTCTTCATATTGATTCAGATTGTGCGCTAAATTACGACTGCAACCTCAACTGGCAAAGTCAAATATAACTTTTTAATATTAAAATAATCCTCCATAAATAATCTTGAATTTCCTAATAGTTTTATAGGATTGGTAAGCTTGCACGATTTTATAAAGTGCTTATAAATTTGCAATTTCGAAAATAACTTCTTTTTTTCTTTTACAGGTTTACCCTTTTACATTCTGAACATCGTCCATCGGTTTCATCATCAATACGTATGTTTTATCTCGCTAGTAAGATCAATTCATACATTGACGTAAAGGACGCCAACAGAACTGTACGAGTATGAATATATAGCTGAAATAATTCAAATCCGCGCCCGGCAATTGTTCGAGGGTTACGGCACTGCGCGACTCGCCGAGGAAAATCGCTCCTCCTCCCGGCCATTCATTCCCGCGCGGAAAAGGTAAGCGGCGGTAAGCGCGGGAAGGCAACGCGGAACGAGAGAAAGGCCTCACTTTGGCTCCGCGGAAAGCCTGGGGGGTAGAGAGAAAAGCTCCCCCGCCCCCGCTCTCTCTCTCTCTCTCTCTCTCTCTCTCTCTCGCTCTCGCTCTCGGCCGTCCAGCACGCGTACGACAAACATATCGCCGACGATCGGGAGTAGCTCCCCGGGCGAGGCGAAGAGGTTGGGGAGGAGGCGGGGGGTGACGTTTCGCGGCGATCCGCAAGAGCGAGCCCCCGGGCTTAGCCTCGCGTGCGCCTCTCGGGCTCCGGCTGAATTATGTAGCGCGATGGCGGCGCGAAGGGACGGAGAACTCCCGCCCGTGCCCGCCGCCACTTCCCCCCTCCCCCTTTTGCCCCTCGCCCACGCACGCGCCTTTCTACGCTCCATCCGTCAGTGTCCTTTCCACGTGGTATGCGTATATATATATATATATATATATATATATATATATATATATATATATATACATATAAATGTTAGCCCCGCGCTGTCCGGGTTCGCGACTCCGGAGAAAGTCGGGGTTGGAGTGGGTGGGAGGGCGAGTGGGACAAGAAATGCGCCCTCGTACAATGACTCTTATACAAAGCCGAACGAGCGAGGCGAGCGGCGACGTAGCCCGCGGCCTCGAACGGGGAAAAGAGCTTAAGGCCGCTCGAGTTTCTCGCTGGGACGTAGGAAGGTATGAGAAGCGGTGGGGGGGGGGGGGAGAGTTGGCCGTCTCGTCATAATATCGTTTTATTGCGTGCCGGAAGGTGGATTCATCCTTGGTGCCGTGGGATTTTTCATTCGAACGACCGCGGTATGGGATTCGGGAGCTGCTTGCCATACGATATTTAAAGCGTGCTGTGCGTTGATTTGAAACTGTTCGAGGATCGGAACGATTAGGGGGGTGGGGATGGAGTTATTTCTCCGAAAAAATATACCGACTGTTATGCTTGATTGATAGGATGAGGCTTTGTCACACACACGCTTGAATATATCGAAAACTACGGGTGCGATAAAAATATTCAGTTATTCGGACAACCTCTTTGATTTTCTGAAAGATTCGTTTATTTTTTGTTGGACCGTTCAGTTGTCTAGATATTCCTAAGTTATTATTACCTATTAATAGCGAATATTAGTCTAAGTTACAGCGAAATGTCTAGTCAATTGTTTTCCATTGTATTATGTTGGCACTTTTTTGTTGAACATATTGTACAATTAATTATACAGAGAGTTTTTAATTTATATTGTTAAGTAGAAGTTGTTAAGAACTTTTTATGACGTTTATAAGTTTTAGGCCACTAAGATATTAAATTAAATAAGATAAATTCAAAGATATTAAATTTAAATATATTAAATCTAAGGATATACTGTAAATAATACAACTTTTTACTGCTAAATTTAACGTTATATTACAAAAATGCTGCACTATATAACAAAAAATTCAAATATTTACTTATATGGCGTTTATCATAATATGAATTTTTCATCACATATTACAAACTTCCATAACTTTCTGCATTAAATTTGGCTCCGTAGAAAAACAGTTGAGTTTGATCATTGACGTTTGATGATGAAGTTAACGTTCGTCTCTTGAATTTTACACAGACGTCGGATTGTATTCCATTTTACAAATATCATCCTCTCGGTAAGTTATAGCTTGAAAATCGTCTTCGTACAATCTCGCTATTCCCGTTATCTCAGCCATAAAAATCTCATTTCCGCTCGGATAGTGAGCGCTTATCTTTACACGCCGTCGTGTGCGACATATGTACGAATTTAATTAACACGCGCAGTCACATTCAATATGTAATATTTTCTCGACAAAACATCGAAACGGCTCAAAGATTCCGAAAAAGCTTGCGAGTTAGATATTTTATATTTTTATCATCATCAAAATATGTCTATAGAACCGAGGAGGGGTATGTCGATGCCATGGCAGAATTTGTGTATAAATGGAGTTTGCTTTTCATCAGATATTTTTTTTCTTTTCTTTTTTTATCTAATGCTCCTTTCTATAATAATCTTCGAACATCAATATAGCCTCCCTCGACACTTCTGCCCATATCCGCTCCTCGCGAAACATCAGTTATTATCGGAAGAGCTTATGCAAATACCTCTCCGCCAATCCAGTAGCTCTACGCCTCCGCCCTCGCCCTCCGCCGAAGAAGCCGCCTTGCGAAACTTTTCCCCCTTATTTATAATAAACGTAGGCAATTTTCCCAGGAATAATAAATTCAGGAGCGGCTCGATGATGCAAGGGGGCGCAACTGCGCGGCCTCCTTAAGAATTTATCCCTGATTTATTAGGGCCAACGGTTGTCTTTGACGTCTCGCGTAAACAGCCCGAGGGAGTCGGTCGGGCCGCGGGAGCAAGCAAGAGAGAGAGAGAGAGAGAGACAGTGCCTTTAGCGCCACCGCTCCCCGGCCCAAGAGCGGGGTTAATTAATTTTCTATCGCCGCGCGGCTCGCGTTGCGCGCGCCGCTGGCCAGATGCGCCGCTCGCGCGTCGGGTCGCGCGCTTTGTAAAATGCGCGCGAGCCTCCCCCCCCCCCTCGCCACGCCACGGCAAGCGACGCCGCGCCACGCGGGGGCGAGGATGCGAGAGGCATCGAGCGCCCTCGAAGATCGATAGGTAGCCATTATCGGGGCAACGTATCAGTGGAGCATAGCGGGGGAAGCCTATGAAAAATGCAGGCAGCCGTAGAGGAGCGCGAGGGAGGGAGAGGGGGAGGGGGCTCGAGAGCGCATACGAGAATTCGCGCTGTAAATTCAGGCGGGACGGGTAATTATTAATGCGACGAAACAATGATTTCGTGCACAGGGAGAGAAATGGGCTGGAATCGTTGGATTTTTTGTTGTTTATGATTTTGTTTTTAATTATTTTTTTTTTGAACAAATTCTTTTTGTCTATTCAGTTAAAGGGATTTTTTTCAAAAATTTTCTACGGATATTCCCCTTAAAAATACCATGGAATGGAATTTTATCAAAATTTAGTGTTTTCGTAAAATGATTTTTCTGATTTGAAGATTATTCGCTATTTTTCTAGATTTATTAAGTACTCACGTGAGTGCACAGTGCCGATACTTGCTTCGATGTAAAACGCTTTAATAACTTGGCGATTTCTGAATAAATATAAAAATATATAACGATAAAAAGAATCCGATGATTCGTAATTTTTACAATAATTATTTCAAATGCATCTTTAAATGAGAAGCATGAATAAGACTCCATTATTATAAATTGAAAAATAAATTATTTTTCTAGGAACAAACAATGCTATCGTATGATATCAATGATAAGCTATTGTTTTTGAACGAATGTATTAACAACGTGCGACAATTTATATTTGAAATATGCAAGAACAATACTTACATGCAGTTGTCAAAATGAACAGTTGAAACAATAAGAATTAATCGAGAAATTAAATAATCGCAGTATATTGAATAGATCAAAATATGTTGTTATTGTCTTGCGCAAATGAAATTGATCGTATACGAACGGCTATTAAATTACCAGGAACGATATTCAGATGTAAACAGAACTTAAAATGACAGTACGGTATAAGTAAGGGACGTAATTAAATTATAGTAGACGTTGTTTACAGTAATTTAATTACATTTTATATGCTCAATAAAATCGCTGCATTCGTATATTAAATTTTAATGTGTCCCACCGTGTATTATCACTAACAAGCGGAGTATCGCAACTTCGAGGCGCAGATTTTAATGTAATTAATTGACCTCGATGTCTAAACGGACGATTCCTTGGATATGATATTATAAATTTTTATATTACAAGTAAATACTTCGATAATGGCACTTGTAGTATCTTTATTAATCTGTTTTACCTCGGATCCAATTTCAAAATCACCGCTTCCCCCCGATTTTCCCGACCTCGTAATGTACGATATCGCTCAACACCAGTCTGGCAATTAATTATTAACAGCGCGAACTTACCTCCGTCGTTTCGCTCGTGCATGAACTGTCTCCCGATGTAAATAATCAATTTTCCCACCAGTCGAAATATACCATTTATTCTATATTTGCGTAGCTCTTCGACTTATTTAAAAGAGCCGTACAAACGCACGGATAAAATAAGACAATCTGTAAATTAAAAGTAGACGGGATGGAACATTAAGGCTTAATCTGTAATTAACGCCAGTCCCCATCGATCTATCGAATATACATGCGCCACTGTAATGCATATTTCATGGTTCCGATGGTCCAACGTTAATTACATAGCGAAATGCACGTCTCCGTCTAAATATTTACGTTCTATGTGGATTACTATATTTATTCAATATATCGTCATTTGGTGAATTTATGTAACAGTCGCGCAGATACGTAGGAATGAATCGTCGCAATGTAATGGATCTTGGAAAGTTTTGCATAACGCGTATAACATGGAATAATTCATAACGGTATAAATAAGAAAATTACGAGCATTAAGTATTTAGCTACTCGGTGAATAATTTGTCCAGATCCAGATTAACGTTGACAAGCCGTGATCCACAATTCGGGCGACAATTTCCTTGTGAATTGAAAAATTGTACATAATTTGTGATAATTCTGAGAAACGAAAAATTAGATCAAGATTTGTTAAAGTTTCCGTCTCGACAGGGGATTAATAATAAAGTAACCAGAAATACATTTTTTCCCGACGTGCGATTTCAGACAGTAGCACCATTTGTTGAATTTGTTTATTTTCGTAGAAAATATTGTAAAGAATTTGTAAACGTACAGTTCAGTAGAAGGGTTTTTTACTCATCAACAAGTACGTGGTAAAAGACGTCTTGTTATCAATGACTTTACAAATATATAAAAATGGATTATTATCCCGTGTATGTAATAAAATTGTATCTTTTATTATCCAAAGATGCCCCAAATATTTTCCAACAATTCTCGGTCTCTCTCTATCTCTCTCTCTCTCTCTCTCTCTCTCTCTCTCTCTTCCTCTCCCTCTCTTCAAATACAGCTTATTAACGGAATATTCGCGGTTATAAACTCAATTCTCCCTGCTCTCGCCTCGTTTTCTCCCATAACCAGTCGCCACCACCTCGGGAGTTTTTGAATTTTCCCGACTATTCATACGCAAAGGAAGCAACGGCACCGGGAACAGGAAACAGATATAAAGAAGAAAGAGAAGAAGTAGAAGATGGAGAAGCAGAAGAAGAAGTTATTCCGACTAGTACCTCCTCCCATCCTTATTTGCATCTCATCTGGGAGAGCGACCGGGTGCGCCTGATATGCGTAGGCCGTCGACCCGCCTTTTCAATTGAACGACCACTGAGAATTTGCGCCACGCAACTATATATATATATATATATATATATATATATATATATATATATATATGCTGGCTTATAAACGCGAGCTAAGGTAAGGGGATGGGCGGAACGTAGCGCGTCTGAATCCGGGAATTCAGAGACAGTGAACGCGACGCGCGCGAGTCACTCGGTGCTTAACGCCCTTAACGCGCCTCTCCGTCTCTCGAGCCTCCTCCACGCCTCGACGCGGCCAATTCGAAGCACTGGATTGCGATCCGATGTCCGTTTTCTTGTTTCTTCACGACACCGAACTTGCCGCCTTGCCGGCACGTTGGATTATGAAGCCTGTCGCGGCGGCGCGACACTTTCTCAACTTGCTCTGCGCGCCGGGGCCCGAGCCGAGACGCAAGCCGTGACGTAAATTGACTGCGCGAGTTGTTCCGTCAAGAGCGCGCGGTCGTCGGACGATTCGAGTGTAGCGCCGTCGCGGCTACGAAGACACGAGGGTTGGGGGGGGGGGAGTTCAAGCATGGTGGCGAAATTTTTAACTATATGAATCTGATGAGTATCTTTACCTCGATCGTAAGGGAAGACTCGTTAAATAACATAAAAAAAGCATTAAATTGCAATTTCGATAGGAGCAGAATATTATGGATCGCTCTCCTGTTGTTTTAGATTATTCGAACGATTAACGATGCAAGTGGTTTAATAAAATATTTGTACTGCTCGACTTACAATACACTAGAATTTCGCTATATGAACTTCTAGCGTTTAACAGTGAATTTAGTATTATGAGCGTACTATTATGAGCATACCATTGTCTGAATATGGGTTTGAATTTATTTCCTAATCTCGTAATATCTTGCTCGCATGGTTATATGATCTTCGATAGTTTCATAAAAAATTTATTAACTATGCTAAGACTCTAATTTTATAGTTCAAAGATATGCTTTATAATATCATTTTATATTCTACGTGCAATCGCGTTTCATGTAATTTTCATATTTAAAAATACGAGAAAGCAATTACAAGGAAACGAGTAGGCAGACTTACAATAGGATATTCATTTTCAAATTATGTCAATTATTGTAAATATAAATTAACTTGCCTCTGTACATGCACTCTGGTAAATTTATAAAGGGGCACACCAGCAATCTTCCAGATACAACTTAAAAGATAATCAAATTTTTGCCGCTTAGTTTATGCAGCAGCTATGTATAAGGGCTGTGAATATTTAAAAAGTTGGTCGTCAAACTTTCTTCGGTCGGTATCGACATTGCGTAAGAAACATAGATTTCCCCACCTCCCTGTACGAAACATTCGGTTTCCATATTACGAAATCAGTGGATCATCGCGGCTGCAGATGGCCCAACTGCTTTGATTATTCGAGAAGCCCTCGGAACTCTATCTCTATATATTTCTAACTCTCTCTCTCTCTCTCTCTCTCCCTCTCTCTCTCTCTCTTTCTGTCTCTCTTTTCGTCTCTATTTATGTGCACATGTGTATATTATGTATCGGAGTTTTATGGCGGGTGAATTCATATTTTTGCCTGACCAGCTTTCGTAATATCAGGGAATTTTTCACTGTGGAATTTTTCTCTCCTGCAACCAAAGAAGAAGAAGAAGAAGAAGAGAGAGAGAGAGAGAGAGAGAGAGAGAGAGAGATAGAGAGGGGGAGAGAGAAAGAGCGAGCGTGGGAGAGAAAGCAATTATCAACGCTCTGTTTCGATGAAAAATTCGTTTGTTGTTAGGAGTTTTTTAGAGATTCCGACTTATCGGTCGTTTGGTCCGCCGAGGTAGAAAAAAGCTCGACGATTAATGCGCAATCGGTGCACGCTGGAAAAAAGTTATTTTGTTCACCGACGGAAAGTTTTCGACCGATCCGGCGTAATTAGTTCTATGTTTCAAATTCCACTAATTAGTTTTGATTTATATATATATACTAACAAGGAAAATTAATAAAATTTGCTAATACATAATTTTTTTATTTACTATAAAAATGTTTAAATATCATTGACAAAATCATATTTATAGAAAAGACAGTGAAAATTCAGTTTCAGAACTAATATCGATTTTATCAGTATATAATAAATTAAATAAATTGAATGTTTCTTGTCTTGAAATTGTTATTTATTGTTAAAAATATCATCTACAATTTAGTATTAAAAATTAAAAATTGTACTCATTTCAACTGTTTTGAAGTAAATTAATAAATATTTTTATCGGTTATTAGTATTGTTTATGATGTAAAAATAAATAATTATTTTCAAGTACAATAAAATAGTTTGTGTATTGATTGATAACATTTTAATTGGATACTATTTTTTTCATGTAAAATGTTATGCCTATAGAGCTGTTCTATTGTAATATATTGAAATCGTAGTGCTACAAAATCAAGTGTATTTTTTCTGTTAAAATGAAAATTTAGTTTTAGAAAGTTCAATATCAAATTAATCACGTTAGACTCCGAGATATTTTTACAAAAGTAAATAATAATATTTTTTGTAACAAGATATGACGTAAATCAAACAAAAATATTATTTGAAAACTTTTGTTAACTATAGCAAAAATTGTAAATGTGGTCAACAATAAAACTAAAGAGTTACATTAATAAATTGGTAAAAGGATGATAGTATAAATCCGAATTCTTTATAATTAAAAGAATTCAGTCCTGTTACCGGAAGTTTCTACTGAGTTATAAAATAACTCCGTAAGTGCACAAAATTTCACGTTTTCCGTGACAGGACAGCCGAAAGATTGGTCAGAAACTTTCACTGTATTATAAATTTTACAGACGGCCATACGCATATTTTCAAGGGAGAAATCGTTGACGTTTTTTTTTTTTTTTTGCACGAAAGAATTACACGCGTCCCACATGACATTTGTTCCGGATCGTGAATATTGAAGGTTGAATGATGTCGAACGAGTGGCGCTTATCGACAGAAATTCATAAAGGAATTAACGACGTTGGAGAATGATTGCCAGTATGGAAAAGGGCCGGGATATAATGAAAAATTTCGATATTGAAATTCGTCTGTAATTGAAATTTAATATTACTTTCCCTCGGGAATAATATTTCTCGCGTAAAATTGTAAAAATCCAATAATATAAATAATCTGCCACTCTTATCTCATGATAATATTTATGAAAGAATTGTACATTAAGTATATTACGTAATGCTAAAGGTGAAATTGGTTAGCGATAATTGATGAGTTAACAAGCGTTTTAAAATGAAATATTTCTTCAATTTTTATGTTTTATAGGACGCTTCAGCATGTTTTGCATTTAAAACTGCAATAGAGTCATGACGTTGTTTATCTTATTATCAATCTAATGGATACAATTAGTTTACTCATTTTAACATTATTATAAAGTTATTTTAAACAGGGAAATCATTTTTGGAGTATGTGTGACGATATTTTGATATTGAACATTAGAAAAATATATTGCTAACATAGTAACATATAATTAAATATATAATTTACCCAGATCTATTGTCAATTATAAGAATTACTGTATATTTACTGTACATCTTGCTAACTCGTTTAATTATTTCTTCTTCTTTTTTGAACACAGAAAGTATTTGCCATTGCAAAGATGTTATTAATCAACAAGAATACGAAAACAGTTGAGAAAAAATATTTGTGATAATGCTCTAGCGTATCATCTATTAATTATGGATCTTTCGTTTTAATGGTATATCCTTTGACGGTTAATGCTATTACGATTAATTCATCGTTCTCTACTATGAATACTACCCTAAAATAATTTATTTATAGCAATTTATCCTTTGAAATTTTACGAATGAAAACCTATTAAGAGCATTCCTAAATTCAGGCAAGCGTACTACCTTAAGTAGTACGACCCACGTTTCGTCAGCCACATCGATAACTATTGCTGTGTCGATTTCGATCGCGTCCCTTATAATTTATTATACAGAAACCTCAATAAAAATCTACATCCTCTCTCTCTCTCCCTTTCTCTCTCTCTCTCTCTCTCTTGCCATTTATAAACACTCTAAAAGTAATTTTTATGCACGTACAGCAGCAGGAGTAGCAGCCAGTCAGCCAACCGCATTGAAAGCCAAACCGATCTGAATGCTGGAAAAATCGTGCCGTCCGCGGAGTTCGCGATTCGAATTGCAAGTATTCCCGAGAAAAAGGCCGGGCGGATGGAAGGTGGATGGTTGAACGGGTGAGCCGCCAGGGTATATTCGGCGTGAAAATAAATAAAGAACGTGAGGTCTCCTCCTCCCTCTCTCTCTCTCACACCCGGCGAATTCGCACCGCGGCGGGAGTTTCCAGGTCAGCGGTCGCAGGCCGTTGGAGGTGGCCGGGTAGGAAGTCGGCCGGTAGGCTCGCGCACACAGACACGGCCGGCGCGTCGCAGCGGGGCGCGGGCGTCGGGCGTCGTGCTTATCACCCGCGTCGAGAACTCTATATAAGGGACGTCTTCGCGCTACCGCCAACGTGCCACGCCCCCTTGTATAGTATTATTCCATTATATACACCGCCCACCATTATCTCTTGCCTCACCGGGGGCTTTGCTCGTCGCATATATTTATGTGTGTGTGTGTGTGTGTGTGTTTTACTTTGGGGAATCAGTGCATGTGTACGTAGTCGCTTTGTACGGTGTTACCTTTATTACGTTATCTCGACTGGATTTGATAATTGCACATCCAAAGATGGAGATGTAAAGTACAATTTTTGCTCTACCTATTTACCATGCGGCGTGCATTGCGCAGTAATGATCGAATAAGAGTCATTCGCTACGTTTTGAAAATTTTCTAGATAAATGGGATCAGCCATCGTCTGGTTGAATTATGTATTATTTTACGCAGCCAAAAGTAGAATCATTTTTATGCGAATACTTATTTTTTTTTCGAAAACAAAAGATAAAAGTAATAGGGATGATATTATCTTTTTTTTAACTTCAAAATGTATTGAATAATTCATCAAAATCCATTAAAATATCGTAAAGAGTTTCTTTTAAGCATAAAATAATACCAAACATAAAGTTTACGATAATTTTTTTTTCTTCTCTGCGTATTTATAATGTATAAAGTATAAGAAGAATTTTTTTATCGTATTCGAATGGACTGCAGTAAATTTTTAAACGAAAACACCAATATTTGAAAAAATTTTATTGATATTTATATTATTCAACGAAAATATAATTTAATTTTTTTAATTTAGATTGAATAGATTTAATAATTTCAAGCAGTTCATATGTAAAATATTTCATTTATATTAATTTCTTGCATTATCCGCATTGTGATTAAAAATTCTTAAGGAATAATAATTGCATTGAAACTTTTCAGAATTGTCAATTTGTGAATTCACGAAATGACTAAAAGAAGTATTTCCAGACTTTATAAAACTAAAGTATGTAACACAATTTTTATTAATTAATTATATATATATATATATATATATATATATATATATATATATATATATATATATAATTCTGGTAAAAACTCATATAAAATATTCCACACTTCTTTATAATATATATAATTCGAATGAAGTTATTTTTATGAAAAGAGAGTAATGAAGTATTTTAATTATGTTCTAAAAAAGTCGTAATTCAGTCTAACTTTCACTTGTTTTTAGGGTCGAGACTCAAAATAGTTTCCAATCTTTTAAAGCTAAATTAAAAAATAATAAACAGTTTGAAATTACAAGTAAGCATATTGTAACGATAATTCTTATAAAATCATTCTAAAGAGGTAGAATTTAGTGGTGGGCATTATAGCATTGATCTAGGATCGTTTATCCGAGTTTCTAAACATATACTGATAATTTTATTGAATTTCTATGAACAGATATAAGACGCACATTATGTACTCCAATTATTCCGAATATATTAAATCTTGAATTTAATTTTATTCATATTAAAGCCCGGTCTCATATTAAAACGTTACAATAAATAACGTATATTTACGATTGCATTACCGCCCAATATATGCGTGTATATATAACTGTTATAATTTAAATTAAATCTAAAAGCACTTCGACGCTATTCTTTACGGTAGAGTCAAGCCGAATTTATTAGTTTTAGCGACAAACCCAGGGCGATCGATTGAAATAATCTGCGCCTCTACTGTTTTCTGTCAAAATTCACGCTAAAATAAACATCAATCCAATCGCGCGTGTACGCGCAGACACCGAGCGAATCAGACACCGAGCCCTATCCCCCCTTCCCTCCCTGCCCCACCCTCGGGCCATCGGAGCACTTCCATGCTACATAGGCACCGCGGGCCATTTGGCCCAGGCGCCTGTACGTGGCCGTGCCGCGGATGGACGAGCCCGAGCCGGCGCCGTCTGCTGTCGAGGTGTCATACATATACATGCCTGTTTCGTTAGCGCACACCCACGCCAGTCTCATATATTCGTATAAACACACATTCATACATGCGTGTGTATATGTGTATGTATTGCCTGGTGATACACGCACATCGGACTGCCATGAAATTCTCTGGCATAAAGTGAAAGAAATACAATATATGGGAGAAAGTGAAATTTGAAAATTGGTCGGCTATCAACGGGGACGGTGCGAAATAGTACAGGCATCAGAGGCTATAAAATAGCGTTCGACGATTGGGCATCTATAAATTTGACAAAAGTTACCTAATTACCCGGGTATCGAAAATAAAAAGAAAATTTCGTTGCTCTTGGACACTTGGATGTCATTTTCTAGACGAATTTGCGTTTAGAACGATCGATCAATCGAGTTACGATTCTGAGATATTTTTGGTCGTATACTATAACAACTCAATAATCTTATCGGTAATCCCGAACACCCTCCTTTAGATGAAGTGTTTCGAGTAAAATCGCAGAAAAATATAATGATTTTCTCTCTTACATACGCTATATTACAAACGTCATTTCCATTTATTTATTTTTTTAATTTCTGTTGAAATTCGTTATCAGCACTCTTCACAAGAATTGTATATATATCAGAATGTATATCAAATGTAGATCAGAAAGAACCAATAGCCGATTGCAGTTTATGCTCTTTTATTAAGCACGTTCTGTTGAAATGACCATAACTCTGGATAAAAAAAATTCTTATACAAACATAAAATTTGTATTGAAGGATTAGTTTAGTACTAAGTGATATAGGCCATAGATAAATTTTGTAAAACCCGTATAGAACCCCAAGGATAACCAGAAACGTAATTTTTCGAGCAGACAGCTTCAAAGAAATCTGGTCGTTATTAGTAATTTCGACTGTGGGATTTGTACGCTCGAAATTGCTTCGGACTTATTTTCCAAGATATTCAAGCATAAAATCTCGCAGACTTGTATTATTCAATATTAATATTTTAAGAAATTTATGATTAATTAGCTTAAAAGTAATATAGTAATAGACTATGATGACTTCGATTCAAGAAGTTGAAGAATTTCCAATCGAAGATTTCTTTAGTAAGCTATTTAATAAATTAAATTCACACTGTGGTGAAATATTGAAATAATAATGTCCCGGATTGATTCTACCTAGGTAGACAGAATATTAAATTTAAATGCTGAGAGAACTGTAAGTTCTACGAGGGAAGGATTACTAAGTAACCATGTGTGCCGAAAGCTGGAGTTGTCGAGGAAAGCTTAATTTACCATGAAATACTCATGATAACTTTCAAGAAGGCACGCGCGAAACTTGAAATTGTAAAGCAGTTATTGTTCTATTAATCAATTATATTAATAATAATAATTTTTTCCTTCTACCGCTTGTATCATAACTAACCAACTAACAATTTTTTAAACCTATTCCAAGTAAAGCAGTATCGATTATTCATAATTTAGTTTTAGAAGTTATAGTCTAGCAATGATCGAAGATAACGGTGTATACATCGATTAATCGATTATGAAAACTTTTTAACGGCAAGTAACAATCGAAATACAATAGCAGGATTAAATGAATTTGAGCATTGTCGCAAAACTGTTTTTGACGAGAAGCGGTCTCGTGGGCAGATCTGATTACCGCAGAAATTCATTGAACATTATTCATTATAACAATGATTCTTACTCGGCGACGAATTAAAAGCTAGAGCTGTACATTGCTCGAATTGAAATCGAATCTGTGCTTAGTTATGATTTGTGATATGAGTTATGATTTTTTTTGGACGATCAGGGGGAGTTGAAGGGTGTCATCGATTTTTGAATAAAGGAAATACAAGAATTAGAAAATAAAATAATAAAGATACTGTCGCACCATAGAAACGCAATCAGTTCGTACATTTACAGTTGTCGTGAATAAAAATATAGCGAATGAATTACTAGAGCGCCCGTCCTGGTTTGGCGACTGAATTTTCTGTCTTCTTTCAATATAAAGACACGATCAGCTGGAAAAAGTTCATAGAATACAATGTCATATCGAGACTGCAATATCGTCAAATATAGCGTCGACCAACTAAGCTAATTGTTAAAAAAAGGAACTAAGTAATTGTTAAAAAAAAGGAAGCTTTTTCAATAAAAAAAAAACCAGGTGTTATTGTTTCAGCATCTCGAATATTTAATTATTTGCCCTAGAATCTGTTCTTTACAAATTCGATTGCGAATAATCGGAAAATTACGTATCGTAAATATATTTGTTACGGTTGCAAATATTAAATTCACCAGACAATTAGTGCAGGAGTATGACTTTGATTCCATATAATTTATATATATATATATATATATATATATATATATATATATATATATATATATCAAAGTCGGGATTTAAATTTAATTTTACAGTTTTAGCATAATACAGTCACCAGGATTAATGGGATTCCACATCAGTGAACCGAATAATAATTTATTTATCTGTTAGCGATTAAAATTATATTTCATAATTGCACGGTAGAGCTTATAACCATGTATTTCCAACATATTGAAATTAGAAACATTTTTTAGAACGAATATGAAGCTCACGTTCATAATTAAGTTAAATAATTCGAATATTTCAAGTATTGTTGATCAAGAAGGCTTTCGGTCCATATATAATATTTAGACAATACCCCATTTAACCGACGGCAAATTATATTATTTACTATATCTTCATTAGCAGGGTTATAAATATTAATGACCAGTGATATATAATATATATATATATATATATATATATATATGAACCCAGCCATGACACGCGCAATTATGGAAAATGTGTTTTATAAGTTATATTTCCAATGGTACTGCACTCAAACGGGCAATTTAAATTAATTAGGAAAATATTAATTCTTTAATTTATCTCCGAAAAAATTAATTATTATACTCGATGTTTTTTTTTCGCCCACCCTTCCAAACATTCGAATCTCTGGTCGCGAATTGCTGTCACGCGGAGTTGGTTTGGCAGCAGGTGTAAGAAACAAGGAATGGCGGGGGGAGGGGAGGAAAGGAACTCCCGTAAGGGCAAAATCCAAGGAAAATTTGAAAGGAGGGAGGCAGTAGAAAGGCGCGGCGGAATGAAGCCGCGCGTGGAGAACAAAAGAAAATAGAATAGGGAATAACGACGGTCACGCGAATGAGAAGGCTCGGGGACAAAATGAGCGAGCGGGACTATTCAGAGAGCCGGGAACCAGGACCAGGAGGTGCGGGCGAGGTGAAACTTGAATAGAAGGACGGGAAAAGAGGAGGGTAAAGAACGGCTTGAGAACAGGGCGGGTGAGGGAGGTGTGACAGAGATAGAGATATGCCTCTCCCTACCATTGAAATGCTTATATATATATATATATATATATATATATATATATATATATATATATACATCTGTATATCTCGAAAAAAGAAGAACCGGCGATATAAAGGTAGAGGAGAAGATAGACCGAGCTACGTCTGGCGTAGGAGCGATGGGGAAATCGCGCGTCGACGGAGCGAGCGAGCGGGCGTTGAGACCGGCGCACGATGCAAACAATCCTCGGGACCGAAAGCAATTTGCGCCGCCGCTGTGTTCAATCTACTCATTCCCTCTCTCCCTCACTCACTCTCTCTCTCTTTCTCCACCAGTCCTTCTTAAGTAGTCGCTCCGAGGTTATCGTCAGCCAGAGATCCGGAGCGTATAGTACATAACGGGTCTGGAAAGAGCGCGGCAAAATAAAGAGGGGTGGGAGCGAGCGAAGGAGTGACGGAAACGCCAGGACGATCCGCTCGTCGTATAGTGCTAAAGGGCAAGGACCAGATGCGGCCGGGGATGTCAGGAAGATAGCGTTCATAATATATATATATATATATATATATATATATATATATATATATATATATAGAAAAAGCGAGAAGATGAAGAGGCAAAGAAAATTGAAAGAACCGTGGGATAAGGGAGGATTTGAAAATTATAGAATATTAATTTGAGCGCCTTTCAGAAATGATATATACCTATATATATATATATATATATATATATATATATATATATATATATATATATACTCGAAGTTCGAGGGGCTACATAAAACACAATAAATCTCAAGTGCTCATAGAGGACCCGATAAGGAGAAAGCAACGAATGAGAGAAGCAACTAGGGTGAACTTTGATAATTCAAGATGAGAAAGAATTTCTGGGATTGTCAAGGAATCGATTGGGAAAGCATTATGCATGAATTTGTTCCTTTTAATAACCTTCTGATCATTGGTCACTCAATCGATATAGTTTATTAAAGTTATCGATAAATAATAATAAAAAAATTATCACAAATGCCAATAAGCGAAATAATCATTGAATTCTATATTAAGAATATGAATGATTTTGTACACTAATGATGTATGATGACTATTACACTTACTTTACTAACTTATTTTTTATGCTTCTCTTGTCACCACTGTTCAGGGAAAGCAAAAAGTTTTCACGGTAATTTATTTTCGGACATCAATCCACTGTCCATACTTATGACTACAAGATTCATAGTCTATTTGTAAATAACACGAAAACCTCGACGCAAACTATAACCATTAACGTTATAAACTACGTTGTAAAAGTCAATATTTTATTCGTTCTATCAATGAACTTAGATTATTACTGTTACATTAACGAAATTGGCAGTAGCATTATTATTGTTCAAAAATTTTATATTTTATAATTACTATTTTAAAATTACTAGATCGTTCATTGTAGCGAGCATTAGTTTTTAATTGCTCAATAAAAAGTTGACAAAGATTACCAACTCTTTTCCCGCGAATCATTTTACTAAATGACAATGGTATATTGCTAACCAAAGTAAAATACGCACGACTGACGCTTTTCCTGTACTTTCCAAGAGTATTAAAATAAATACACGTATCTCTAGAACGTAGACTCCTCGCTCCATTGTACTAAACTACAGCCACTCGTTACTCTATTGTACGAGAATATAGACACTGTTGCAGCTCAAAATGTACTTCGTACCTATCTCTCTCTCGCTCTCTCTCTCTTTCTCTCTCTATCCCTCTGCGCGCGCGCGCGCGCCCGCGTACGTGTGTTTGCAGTGTCACGACTACCCCGGTAAGAGATTACACGAAGATGCCAGGGACAGGATGCTCCGGCCGCAGGGATTTGCAACGCCAGAGCGTATGCTTTTCGGTTAGTTACATCGTGACGAGGGAGGCTCGCGGGGACGTTAAGACGGTGCAGGGCGGCGGGATAGCAGGACAGAACGTCGAAGACTCCCATACTTCGCGAAGACCACGGACCGCCATGCGCTTACGTTATTATTGGCCGTGTACGCGGATCGTCGCGGGCTTGCAGCGTAAGGCGCCCCTATTAACTTCGCCTGCGGATCGTCGGAACGGGGCTGCTGAAAATTTGCGTTCTTAATCGAGCCACCGCATTATGCGGAACGAACATCGAAGATCCGCGTACAGATCGGCGTACGGATCGTAGAGTGGGATCATTCCGTCGGGTGGAATGAACGGGTTAAGAGAAGCGCGAGTTACGAACCAGGCAGCCACCCCCCCCATCCTACAGTTCGTTACGCATCGACGGACCGGCAATGTGTATTATGCTAGGATTCGGTAAATTAACTATACGCGTTATCAGTGACCGTTAAAAAACAGCATTGATTACGATGGATAGATCGTTGACTATGTGAATGACGTCGCTCTTTATATATGCTGTTTCATTAATAAAATTCGTATTCGAGCAATGGTACTCTGATCGTGAACTGTGTGCTATGGGACATAGAAAATATATCCTTGCACCCATAGATATTTATTGCTAGTTGTTTTATATACTCGTTTACTCAAAAATAGATACTAGGATTCGTATTCGGGCTAATTGACGAGTCATTTGACATTAAATTTCCACAATCCTTGTCCAAGCTGTTGTTAGTGGGTGGACAAACTACGCAAGCAGATGTTTATCTAGCGAGGCAAAATGGTGGCCAATGATTTTTATTGCATGTTTAATTGCTCGCACTTCAATTCGCATAATCAGTTGCCTTATCAGTCTTATAGTAAATTTCAAACAGAATAACGCGCGTCCCAAAGGTTTAAGAAATAAATCGGATTAAGAATTCAGCGGTACACTTTATACTTACAATTATCGAACGCTCGTTCGCGCAGTACACAGAGAATAAAGATTTTAAAACGAATTGATATGTGCACGACGACTCGTCATATCGTGCCCCGTCGTTTTTTCAAGGCTTCTTATCGTCTCGTCGCATTCTCACTCGTCATTATCTACAAATTAAAATCTCGAGAATCCCCATTTCTCGTCGTCGGAAGCATAGCCGATCGCAAAAATCCTCGCTCGTCTATCCTCGCCGTTGTGATTCGATTCAATTGGACAAAAAACCGCCAAATACACGCGCAGTCGGAAGTGTATCGTATTGCACATTTACGAGGGGCCCGCGGCTCATTTTTCACGCGACAACGGCAATTCCAGCGTCAAGGGCGCGCGCACGCGCGTGCCTAGTTCTAAATGAATTTGTCTCCGGACAGCGGCGAACAAACTCTTTGGTCTTTGTAACTCACTCCTACCCTCCGCCCTCCCACCTATGTTCTCGGACGACTCAAAAGCTGAAAAGTCCTCTACGGGGGAGCGAGCGAGCGAGCGAGCGGGTCGCGGGGCCCTTTCGTAAGCGCAATTCGATATCGCGGCAAAGGGCTTAACGAGATTCCCTCCGGGGCTTCCCTCCCCCCCCGCCCCCACGCCGCCCGTTTTCGCTTTTAAGTTCATACGCTCTTCTCCGTCTCCTCTCCATTCCTCTTTCACTCTTCAACTTTCATCTATATATATATATATATATATATATATATATATATACTTTTATTTTCTCCGCTCTTCCTGCCCCGCTCCCTGGCCGCGCTCGCGTTCGTTTTTACTCCCCAACCGGTCCGTCAATCTTCCGCCCGACATCGGTCCTCTCCTCTTTCGCGAGCTATTGAAAATCTGTTTAATTTGAAACACAAATTTCCCATTGAAATTCTCGGAGATGCCGCGGAAGCCGGGACGAGCGAGCGAGCGAGCGAGCGCGCGCTCGCCTCCGCGTGGGATTTGCATAAATTTGAAAATTTAAAACGCCCCCTCCGCCCCATCCTCCCCAGCTTTCCCGAGGCGCGTTTACGCGCGAGGAATGTGTGATTATGTAAAGTCCGCGCGGTTTTACATAGTTTCCCGGGATAAAAATTATGTCAAATGAAAAGTTACGGGGTCAGGTGTATGTGTGTATATATATATAATGCGCAGGGAAGAACGAAGCATCTAATGGCGGAATTGTGTAAAACTCGAAAATATCATGCAGTACGCGGTGTTCACGCGGTTTATCCCGACGCCAGCGCGCGCGTTAGTATAATCAAAATCCCGATGTTTCTTTGCGTTCCCCTCAACGGCGAACACTGCGCGTAATGTTTGGACGTCTAATTCCCAGGCCAATCGACCTAAATTTCTCGGCTTTGAACCATCGACAAAGTTGGCGAATCAATCGATTTAATTACATTTCGGTGGGGAAAAATCTAGGAATTCATAATATAGAGCTAACACCGTTCGCAATGCATTTATATAAGTATTTTCCATATTTTATGGAACTTTTCGCGCTCGAATGGAGCGCGACGAAATTAGAAAGCCCTGAATATTTCATTCGTTCCGAGCAAATTCAGTCCAACCGGCATTGAATCTGACCTAAAATCTTAATCTCCCTTATTA
Organism: Sycobia sp. Sy_11; assembly: GCA_018907035.1. NCBI lineage: Eukaryota > Metazoa > Arthropoda > Insecta > Hymenoptera > Epichrysomallidae > Sycobia > Sycobia sp. Sy_11. The sequence goes on from JACCIC010000009.1 coordinate 2,434,943, forward strand.
TTTGAAATGAATTTTCTCTACGCGCCGTTGTTCCGGCAATTTTTACTAAATTATTCGATCTACTTTATTCTTTTAAATAAATAAGTACTAATTGCGCGCGCGTCGGAGCGCACGGTTGACGAAAATGAAAAATTACTTTTTTATTCTCCGGCAGTGGACGACTATTTCGTTTTAACCTTAAAATACTTATCGACTTTTATCCCACCGATGCCGATACATTATCACCCTCCCCTGCCCGATACTAAACGGACCGTAATTAATGAAACTCGACGACTAAACTCGGCCACCGTGAGATAAAAAGGGATACAAAATATATTTAAATACTAATCCTCTTGTTGTACGCGACACACTTGAGAGGCCTCCCGGGCACGGTTAATTAAAAAAGAAGAGGAAGAAGAAGGAAAAGGAAGGAGAAGCTTCATAAAAATGGATCGTCCCCATTGTTAACCTTCCCACGGCATATTATATACGTCGATATTACGCTCTCGAGCGAAAAATCGTCAGGGCGGCGGCGGCGGTAGGGGGCTGGCGTCGCGAGCGTCCCTCGTCCGATTGAAAGAGCGAGAAAAATGACGATATAGAGCTCGGGCGACGCCTGCGTCTGCGCTAAAGCACGCGAGGAGATGCAACCCCTGACGAGAGCAGCATCCGCCAGCGGGATCCCCGAGGCTTTTTTGGCCCTCGTCCCTCGCGATCCCGGTGCCGAATGAAAGGTTTGATAGCGGACGAGGGCCGGTGGGCGCGGGCGGGGGGAGAGCGACGGACGGGCCATTCCGAGAAAAACCGGGCATTTTCCCCGTTCTTATTGTCTCCTCGCCCAGCTGCAGAGCCGCGTGTACAAGCGCCCCGGGCCCTCTCGCTCTCGCTCCCATTCTCGCTCACTCGCTCTTTTGCCGCCCGAGAAACGTACGTGTCGCGAATAATGGAGAGAAAGGGGACGCTTTATTGTGCGGGCGCGCCGGCGCTAATGACGAGCGGCCGTCTCGGTCGCGCCGTGTCGCGCTCCGTCACGCGGCGGGCGCGACGTCGCCGAGGCTAATCATAGCGCCGCGCGTGTCATCGACCGCTGTCGACTTCGCCTCTTTTACTCTTCCGTCCTGCTCCTAACCCCTCCCCCATCCCCCCACCGCGCCTGCCCCTCCCGACCCACTCCTCCCGCGCACCGACGAACGCGCGAGCCTATTATATACTTATAATGTTTCTCTTTTATTCGCTCGGTGGAGCGGATATATGTATATATATATATATATATATATATATATATATATATATATATATAACGATGAGCTGGCTCGACGTCTATTTAGCCCTTTATTTTCCATCACGAATAGGCTCGGTTATGTATGGGTGCTTTGATTTTCTTTACTGGGCTTCTCGTACGCCTTTGTATAGAACGCGTTTAGAAGTAATAATTGCATCAAAAGAGATTGATGAGTCACTGAGAGATAGGGAGAGAGCGAGGGGGAAAGCGAGAAAGAGAGAGAGAGAGAGAGAGAGAGAGAGAGAGAGAGAGAGTAAGTGCGAGTGACGATCGCTTTTATACGGGGAAATATAATGATAACACTTGTGCCTGAAAAGAGTAGTCGTAAGAGAGTAATAATAATAATAATAATAAAGAGTAGTAATTATATCGGGATTCGTTATCGCGACGGAAAGAGTTTTTCGAGGGAAATGAAAGAGCTTTTTTCTGTTTATTATCGAGTTAATTATGTGAGGAGGGTGTACAACAATGGATCACATATATTACTTCAATGTACAATTTATATATTATTTATTGAATAAATTGTCATAGACCTTCACTATTTAAAATTTAGTATTTCTTAGTTGATTTATTAACAAAAATATAGCTTTATTTATTTTATATTGCCATTTTAAATATATCCTTATAGTATGTATTATACGCACACATACAAGCACTTATACGCATATACACGTTCATATAATTATATGCTTACAACGATCAAAAGTGCAAGTATTAGTTTCTTTTTATTTTTCTTTTCTTGGCAAGAAAGAAAGTTAAGATTTCTATAAATGGCAATGAATGACTTATTCCCCACCGCACCGATTTCTCCTATAGCCGTGAGCTGGTGGAAAAGCACTTTTATAAGATAAGTGCATGTGTTCTTCAAAATTAAAATCACCCTCTCTTTAATTTGGTCTCCATCGTGAAAAGCATTAATTTCAAATTGTATGACACAATATACCTTCTTCATTTTGCCACGTATCGACAAGTCCCATTCGTACTATCCAATTGAGAAAAAAAAGCAAATCTCGTAAAAGGTCGTCGTTTCAAAAATTCGTGACACTTAATGCAATTTCAAGACTGCGAGCAATACGATTTCATTTCAAGACCGAATTTCATGCAATGCTATCAATATGACAAATATCCTATAGAGCTTCGCTACGACAAATCTTCGCGCATGATTCTGTCTGGGCAGAGAGTTTCATAAAATGTTATTTTGATCGTTATGTAGGGGAGTATGGGTTCAATTGTGCGTGCAGGTGTTTTAAGAGTAGCGTGTACTCTAGATACGTGTAAACGGGGCACTACTGAGTTGAGTTCCATGTTGGAATCGACCCATAATTTCTGTTTTTTATACACTTCGTTTTATATTAAAACTCAATCAAGTTCGATTTGGCACGAGATGCGGGCGAATATTAGCATCGTAGATTTTAATATATTTTCATATTTTTCACGTATTTTATACGTATCCGTGACAGAGAAAACAGCACATGGTGTTTTTTTTTTGCTGCCATTTTAAAAAGTTTTCAAATACCCCGCGGTGACGCACAAATCTACCATTTATGTGAAAGTCATTGATGCTATATTCAATAAATTGCTTCTCTCGATTGAATTATTACTATTTATTTTGAATGGTATTCGTGTTTGATAAATTTTCTGTGTTATTTGCAAAAGCAAAAGATATGTTTTTTCCAAACTCTATATACATATAAGTCTCGGGGTTAACGTCGAGACGTTGAACGCTAGTCACGAATGAAAGATTAAAAAAATTTTGCAAAAAAATTTGATATTTTTTAATTATTCGATTTCCCAAGGATTACACTCTATTTTTATTAATACAACGATTCGTCAATCGGGAATAAATATAATAAATTAATTAATGAAACATTCTAATAATTGTATTATTACTGCATTGGATTAAGATTCCTTACTCGAATTTCAGCAGTAAAATTTTTTTGTTACATAAGAATATACACCTATTCAATAATCGGCTTAAAATAACGTATCCCGTCGCATCCTACTGCATTATACCGATTTATATCAATGCGGTGAATTTATTTCCTAAATTTTAAAATCGGCTTGTATTGTTAAAGGTCTCAATTCTATAAATATAGTGGCTATTATTATAAAAAAATTTTCTTTCCGAGGGATTGGGATGTCAGACGACATTTCTTTTTTTTTTTACATAATTTGATGAAACCTATCATTCTGCTCTTGTAGTTACAATAAAAGTTAAAATACTCATTTAAATCATAATTAGAAGTAAAAAAATTTTCAATAATTTGAACAGTGTAAATATCAGAGTAACGTCTCTTCATGCTCTCTACCAATTGCGGGATACAGATTGTAATAAGAAGAATTTAACTTTGTTCTCGTGATCCGAACAGATCGCATTCTCAATAATTAGTCTCAAGGCTCAAAATCTCCTGCAATATATGAAAATGTTACTTTTATCAACTGTAAATCGTTGTACGCATATGTAAAAACATCAATCAATCTTATAATGTGCATGACTGACATTTCTCGTATTCCATGAATGTTGATACATACAATCAATGAAATAATTTCTAAATATGAACCATATTAACATTTAAGATCTAAATTTACTATGCAATTTAAGCTAACAATGGGAAAATTGACGTTAATTAACTCTGTTCAGGACATAATCAAAGTAGTGTTTACATTAGAAATCAAGTTAACGTTAATTTTCCAATTTTACCTGAAATTATCTTTTAAATTCACATTTTATACGTTAATACTGTTCTTCTTCACCGCTTATTTAGTTGATTATATGTATTTATATTGGTGGAACGCGAGAAAAAATCATTTAAAAATCATATAATATGGATCGATACTGATAAATGTTCTTTAAACTATATGCAGTTGACAAAGGGTAACTTTTAATTTATCTCAGGAACACTTAAGCGTTAAAACTAGCTGCTGCTCATATAATCGATTCATATCAGAAAGATGAAGGCTCATCATTCTTATTTCAATCTGTGAGTCGCGGTTGGAACATTTTCCTGATAAGATAGCAACAAATTAATATTCAAAGTTAAGGTAAATAAATACATAGCACTTGGGTGATTTCACAAAAATGTTTGTGATACTATCCATGAGATACGTGCTTCTTTTGTTTAATCTTGGAGTATTAATATAAAGTTCTGATTAGAATATGAAATAACAAATATCTAAAATGAGAATTGATTAATTAAGGTTCAGCAACTGTATTATTATTTATCAATTAACATGACAAGATGTTTATACTTTTAAATATAGATTTAATAGAATTAAAGAATTGTGGTGCTGACAAAAAGAAAGTATCCAAAGTAACTTTCAGTCTTCTCGCGAATATCGCAACGGGAGCATTGCGACCGCGTCCAGTTTTTCAATAATCCATTTAGAACTCCGAAAATACACGGATGAGATCGATCGAGATGCAAGCTCTTAAAACCGAGGTATGGAACTAAGCAAATTACAACTTTGTACACGAAGACCAGAATTATAAATTACGGAATTCCAACGCTTACTTGGTCATTGGAATCGATAATTGACAGTATAGGGACAAACGTTAAATTTTAACACAGATGAAATGCTTCTCTTTCTTTAATTCAAAAACTTCCCGAGTCCCGTCACAAGCTCGACAAAGAACCAGCTACAAGCCTATGTTTAACGTACGCGGACGCGTGCATACGCGAGCCTTGGGCAACTACAAAGGCTCGAGAATTTACCCGAGATCTCCTCGCCCGATGCGATTGCCCGGGATAAGCCGTCGCAAGCCGGTGTGTAAGCGTTACGCATCGGAGGGGCCGAGGGCCCGGTCAAGCTTCTCTCCCCCCCCCCTCCCCTCAACCTCTTTTTCTTATCAGCTGCGAAAGAAAAAACGGCTACGGGGATACAAGGGCGCGGGCTGGGCGGCATCGGCGAAGTGCGTATATACATATGAAGAAGCCGCGCACGAGCACCGGGTCGCTCGAAGGAAGAGGGATTTACCGGCGACCGATGCGGCGTACAGGTTTGTCGGACGGGGAGAGGGAACGGGGGATCGAGTCATTGTGCCGCGATCAGCCTCATATGTACCCCGCGTCACCCCCCCCCTCCGCCCATCGATTTATCCGAGAAAAGGGGGACAGGGCCAGGTATATTGCGCTTCGGGGCGAAAGGGGCGGCGTGAGAAGGGGGCAGAGCGCGAGGCGACGCAGTCCTGAAAAACAAGCAAAATAAATATAAGGCGATCGAGTCGGTCGAAGGGGGCGGGCGGGAGGGAGGAATAAATGCGGGAAAGTCGGGGAAGAAAGGCGAGGCGCGGAAGAGTAAGTGGGCGAAGTCGAGCGCGGGCGGGACGAGCGGGGGGGGGCAGAGGACAGGGGGGGGTAAGAAGCGGCAGCGGGAGGACGGAGAGAAATTTTAGGTGTATAAAGGAAGAGAAGGGGGAGCAGGGAGGCGGGCAGGTGAATGGAGTCTCTATCCTTGAGCGGGAGGGGACACGGGGGATGGGATTGCGACTCCGAAGAGGCGGGATTTGCCGCGCTAAAATTGATAAAGGAGAGCAATTCCGTTGGAAAGGCGTGGGACGGCGGAGGGGCTCGTGGGAGGGGGGGAGTGGTATCGGTTCGGTCGCGGCGCGATTCAGCCGCGACGTAAAAAGGCGGCGGCGTATAATGAGCTCGCAGCAGCGGAAAACAGCTGATGGGGCGCCCCGGGTTTCCGGGCGGGAATCGCTGCAATCGCTAGCGATCTCGAGACATGGGTGGATAAATAGATAAACTTTATTTTGTACGGGCGTTCGATTGCGCGGTGTAAATAGAACGCAGGATGATTGCTGTGATAAATAATATATAACGAATTATGATTAAGATATGGATAATGTGTAAGTGCTCTCATATATATATATATATATATATATATATATATATATATATATATATATATATATAAGTGCATACGTTTTAGATGCTGAGACGAGAAGAATAACTTAAAAGAGAATATATCATTACACGTGGATAATTACTTCTTGCTGCAATTTGCACTCTGCCCGAGCAAGATATGTAAGTTTCACAAGGTAAAAATCACGATATGCACACGATATTTTAGACTGTGAAAGATGCAAACTCATGATGAAGTGGTCAGATGGATGTTGGAGTAATGCAGAGATAATCTTCTAATTAAATATATACTACGAAGGGTTATCAAGATCAAGCTCCAAGTTCAAAAGTGATCGTGAAAGAACAAGATAAGCATAATGAATATTTTTGACATTATAGACAATGAGGCTACCGATGGAATATTTAGATAATAAAATATGTGAGTATTACAATCACGAAATAAATTACAATATTATGTGTAATGTGGTGGGGGGTTGATATATAAAAGGATTTTTCTGTTATATGCTAAGGAATAATGAATTTAAGCCACCGGTCTCGATGTTTCGGCTCTTGAAAATCTTGAAGACATTCCCAGAGTAACTTTGCTCGTAATATTCACATTCATATTCAGAATTAATCAATCATGTTATTTTTTTTTATACTTTGGAGATTATATATGGCTGTTTGGCAATATTAGATTTTATGTACGTGCGCTACAGTAGTTTATAACTCGATTTTACCAACCGCATACATTTACTATTCTCTTAACCGTTCGACATCCATTTTCCTGTAATCTTATCCAATCTATCACGAGCTATGATCATATTCATCGCACTTGTTCAGTGAAGAAGCATAGAAAACTACTGTCTAGGAATTTGAACGACAATTGAAAAATTTCGGATTATGAAGGGCTTAAGCGAGAAAGTTACTCCAGGTACTGTCATGGAATGTTTATTCAGATAATTCAGCAGATTACTGACAAAAATTTTTAGATTTATCCAGTAATAAGTAGATGCCTCAGGCATACAGAAAGTTGAGGGTCTTGCCTTAGGTCGATATAAGTTTTTGAGTGACTAAGTAGGCTTAAATTGATTCATAGCTCATGACCGACAAATCGATTGTCGGACAATGATTTTTGACGTTCTACTGTGGTAAAAGGAATATTATTACCAAAACCTGGAAAAAACTGAAAAATTTTCTAGAACTTGCAGATAAACCTATAAATGGTCGAAAATTTCATCATTTTATATTTCGCAATTTAATTAACAAATTGTAGTAGGGAAAAAACTTAAAGTAAATACAGTGGCTTATTTTGGACCTTTCATTAAGAAGAAAGCTGAAAAAAAATGTTGACTGCGTGATTTTACTCTTAGCCATTAAAATTCACTATGATAAGGTCGATAGTTGACGATAAGAGATAGATAGATAGATAGATAGATAGATAGAGGTAGTTTTATTTGTATAATCAGATACAGGAAGGAGAAAGAGAGAGAGAGAGACATTGATTGATTGATTATTTGATCGATTGATTGATTTGATTGATAGCATACATTTTTTGCGGCCTTCGTCTATAGCGCTGTATAACCAAATTGAAAAATAAAACAGATACAAGTAAATGAAAAAAAAAACTTCGAAACTATGAGTAAGAAATTAATTTAAATACAAGATGAATCGAGGACTATTGGCAATAGCAAGAGAGTGGCAATACGTAAAACCAATAATTAAAAATTTAATAATGTAAATATAAAACGCATAGTAAATCAAGTGCCAATATAAATAATAGAAAATATCAAGAAGAGGCAACATTTTAAAAAGAATGAGGCAAAGTAATCGTATCAAAATATAAATTGATAAAAATAAATAGTTGGAAAGAAATATTAAATACCAAAAGCTCAAAGCAACTTCAGAATGAATGGCATATTCCTCTTCTTCCATCTTCCGAGTTCAATCAGTTTCATTCGAGACAACAGGGAGTGGAAGGGCCATTTTTTCAATAACAGGATATTTTCTTGGGTGACCGTTGAGATTTGAGTAAATTTTGCGGCGTGAGAAAAAGAAATAGTTAATGAAAGAAGAACGAAGGAAATTCGTACGAAATGTACGAAGATCGATAATTGGTCTAATTATGCAGCTAGATAACCGTTCAGGCAATTTTATATGTTTACCTAATGATGGGGTTAGATTTGCAGTCGGTGTGTATAATTCGAGAGTGTTGGCTAGGCTGACGAGAAAAATTATCCGAAGCATTTTCCTCTGAGTCGGTGGATAATTTGCTTGCTTATTAAACCCGGGGTGTGATTGAATTGCGTGCGCTAAGGGTCGATAAAGAAACGCTCGTATATAATATACTTTCTGCGATCTTGGAAAACGTGGATTGAATTTCACTTCATTTGTATTGTTGTGTATAAAGCCTCTGTAGAGCAATTCGCACCTGGCGCTGAGATATTTAGTAGTGGAATTTTGGATTCGAATTAATAAAGGATTTATTCCGTCATAAAACTGGGCTTTAATTGAAACTCGCGCTAAGTTAGCCATTATCATACTTTCAAAATTAATCCAAATATTTTTTAATAAGTAATTTCTGTCATATTTAACGATTTGTTGGTATTTTAGAAGCTTTATATGAGAAAATATCTATTATTAGAATAATATTACGTAAATTTTCTGTCTAATAATCTTTTAAAGAATGTACATGCTTTAAAAAGAGAACGTTCACCAAGTGCGATATCCAATAATTACAAGAATCCTAACTTTAATGAATCATGTAAGAGATTCAAATCTACTTTTTCTGTATCGTTTTAAAAAATATATAATTTTTTATATTTCAAAGATATTTGATAATATCGGTCTTTATGCTTTGACAAATTCCGCGCTTAGCCACAGGTGTATTTTAATGATATAATAAAAAAAATTCAAATTTATTCTCTGTATATTTCTTCGAAAAGGTCTTTCTGCTATATTCCATACACTTTCTTTATTCTGTTTAAACCTTAGTTATGTATATCGCATTTTTAATCTTATTTCCCCGGTAAAAGTTTACTTACCCGGTTATTTTTTTAAGACACTTTTATTTATGACATTCTAATTCGTTTATTATACTTTCCGGACTGCTAATTTTAATTTTTTTTCTTACTTTTATACAAAAAAGGTTCATTGTTTCCCAAGATTACAGACTTGACTAACTTTAAACGTCGTATTAAAAAAAATTATCCAACTTTTTCACGGGGTTATATATATACTTTAAGCTTAACGAAATCCATGGCCCGACCTGTCACAGTGTAAAAAAACTTTTGGTGAGATTCATTAAATATGGATGCGACTCCTTTCACCGACTCATTAAGTGAAACTGAGGTTACAACAAGAATGTATTATACATATAATATGTATATCTAAAATGCCCGGATGAAAATTCTATAATAAAAACGATACCCGAAAATTTCATTATATTTCCCGGATAAATTTTCAAAGGATTTTTTTTATGTCCGCTAAGACGCAATGGCTAACTCCTACCCCCTTCCCCAAAATTGTAAGATAAGAGAACCAATATCCAATCTCTCGGCCCGAAACGCCAATTATGCGAGGCTCGAACAAAGCGAGCTCCCTGCTTTCTCTCTCTCTCTCTATCTCTATCTCTCTCCTGTTCCTTTGGCCAGATTCTCCTGCCTCTCTCCCCCTTCGGAAATTTCGCGGCGGTCTCGCGCGCAACCGCGGCGTTCCCTTCCCGCGCCCCATTCGCTAACCTCCTAGGCAGAGCGCGGCCGTGATCGCTACCCCTGTATACGCGGCATTCCGTGTGCTCGCCCCCCCCCCATCCCCCTCGCCAAGCCAACGCGTATATATAATCAGACGCACATGACAGATTGGAGATTCCGCCGTTCACCCCCTTGTAGTGGTGTATATGTATGCTTATGTACACACACACACACACACACACACACACACACACACACACACACACACATATATATATATATACATATATACAGCGCGCGGGCGCTGACGTTCGATTGACCGACCCCCATCTAGGAATGGAATCCCTCTGTTCCGTCTAATTCTGTCCCGAGGCGAAAGCGGCGTTCGACTGTTTTAACGGCGGCTACGTGATCGCTCGTACGCAAAAACTTACGGGAGCCTCGAAAGCGTTCTCGCCCGTCGAGCCGACGTTAATGCTCCGGCGGTACTTTTTGTTGGGTTGGATTTATTTTTCCCGCGACTGCCGGCCGGTTATTGATGAAAAAGCCCGAAATTCGCTCGGAGGGAGAATGAAACGAAGCTAACGGAAAATGGCTCACGGTCGACGCAACTGAAATCGGCGTGGAATAATTTATTTCAATAAGTGTACCATGACGAGAATTTTTTTTCTTCATTGTTTTAGCTCTTTGACGTGCAGTTCTGGTAGGAACGATTTCGATTTTATGGGATAATTTCGATAATGCTCGGTAAAACGTAGTCATCTGGAGAAATTCTACCATGTTCAATTCGAAGCTTCGTTCTACGTGTATATTATACAAAAAATATATACGACACGAAGTTTACTGTACGTCTATATTTTTTTTTCTGAAAAGATGAACGAATTATTCAATAGTGAAAATTGTACTTATGAGGAGGCTCCGAATGTTGAATGTGGCAGATACATAGATTCGATAAATCTGGTGGCACGGTCAGTCAGAAGATCATCCTTCGTTATCAATATTATTTTTATTATTATTATTTTTATTATTTTTGCAAATAGGACAACCTGACGAATATTATAAATACATTAGTTTATAAAAACTGTAAGATCGTTAAAAATATTTATCATTTTTCTTAGTATAATGAATTATTTATGACAGCGACAAGAAATCTATAGTAAAAGTAATTTTAAATTATTATCATTAATACTATTATTTAAATTTAAATTTCATAATATAATTTAAAGTTCTTCTTCAAATTTATCATAATGTTTAAAAACATAAAATTTTAATCCACAATATATTTTGAGAGATATAAAACTATTCTTTTTACAAAGAAAATTTTGCATTACAACTCTGCATTGAATTTTATATAAAAGCTTATATATATTTACACCATATCTCGTTCCTCTTTTGAAATGAAAAATACATTATTACTTTCAAATATGAAAAATTTTGAAAATTTTGATATATATATATATATATATATATATATATACATATTTTTTTTTCGCTGTGTAATTGACATTTTCAATATGAAATGCATGAATCTAAATTGTAACTGAAATTTTGTAATAAATATAATTTATTACACAACACATATATATATATATATATATATATATATATATATTTTTTTTTTCCATTTGTTGTTCAGACAAACACATTTTGACACACGAGGAAAGGATGAATTATATAAGAAGTTCATACTATTTAAATGGAAAATGTCGACCGTTTACAGGCATGTGACAATATCAATTTTTCTTAAAAATTGCGACTTGATAAAATATACTTTTCGATCAAATATTCGATCTAAAGGGGGGGGGCAACAACAAATCGATTTATATTTTAAATTTTCTAAAAAATGACGGAGATGCTATTATAATACAATAATTCTTCTCGTTTCATCGTCAATGTTGCTTGAAAATGTCTTCGAGAAATGTATTATTTTTGTGCCTTTATTGATAGACCTAAACTCTCGTGCACCAGTCTTACTTTTCACAAATATCAGAGTCATGTGACGGTAATTAAAATTAATAGGCATATAGCAGTGGCAAATACACAGTGACTGTCAAAAATCATCTACAGTAAAAACTATCTGTAGAACAAAAAAGAGCATTATTCTTGAAATTTTGACGTGAATCGACCCAGAATCGTTTTTTTCTTCTCATTCACAAGTTCCGTTGCGGCGTCGCTCTTTGAAATTCGTCGCTTGGTCTTCAAAATTTTCACGAAACTTGCCGACGGTTCGCCACGAATCCCGCCCCACGAACACGGGGACTCGAGGTAACATTCGAGGCGCACGAAGTCGAAAGCAACGGCCCGCGCGACTCGCACTCACGCGTGATTAAAGCAGTCCTCGCGGCGGCTTGCGAATAATTCGGCGCGAAGGGCGAACTGTCGGGGCGGGGGGAGGGGGGTGGAGGTTTGGCGATAGAAATTAGACGGCACCGCGGTCGCTGGATGCGCGCGCAATAAATTTCGAAACACACTGGAGTTAATGGCCCGTGATCGTAAAAATGATCGATTCGCGCGTTTATCCATTGTTGTGGCGGTTAAGTGCCGTTCGGCCGTTACCCGCCTGTATTACGTAAGCCGGGCAGGGCCAGTGGTACTTCATCCCGAGCGTCCGTCGGCTCCTCGCCTACTTTACGTAGATTGTTCGGTTGGCTCGGCTCGTCGGCAATTATATGGGCTGCGTATTAGTTCGTAATAAAAGTAATAAACACACAACAATTCGGTCGAGTCGATGGGCTCGACGAAAGTGGGGGGGGGGCTTTATCGCTCGCACGGTGGTTCCGAAAAAATTAATGGTTTTCTTATAGACAAATATAAACTAGAATTATTCATATAATGTAAAATTAAGGAGATTGTCGTTTTTTTTTTTAATTTCATACTCGTTTTTATATAATACTTACTGGAAGGTTTTGACTAATAACTATAATTTGTGTACACCATGCGTCCGGTCTCAAACCCCGTTCTTTATTTCTCTCGTAATTTTTCGATCGATGTCGTGTACAGGTCGATGATTCATTTATCAGTTATATAAGTATCGTCACATTGCTTAAAACTAGAATCATTGTCAAATATATCGAACAGTATTCTTTTTATCGATTTTCTTTATAAAAAAGGACGTCGAGTATGTTTTTTTTTGAGAACTGCCGTATTCTACATCTCTTCAAAAGAAATTTAGACGAAACCCTTTAGAAAAAAACACGTTTTGCTTTATGTTTTAATTTAAGGACTATCTAATCAAATTTCATAGATAAAATGATTTGAACGAAATGAATGATAAATGATAGAAACAAAAAACGTCAAAAATATAATGTATCATTACAATAATAAGAATGATTCATTATTTGAAATCTGAGGGAAATATTATAATAACGTAGACGAATGAGTCATAGCTTGCACAATAAACTCTGCTTTTATATTTTCTTCAAAGGCTCTTCTTGTATAAGTGTGCTTATTTCTCTATATAAAAGCAGAGAGTTCATGGCACGAACTCATTCTCCACGGGTCGAACGATCCATTCATCAAGTCCGTACGTCGAAATGAGATTATCAATCCGAATCGACCGCCCCCCCCCCTCGCACTACGCGCGCAAGGTGCGTCACGTGAAAACCGTGGAAAAAGTTCGAAGGCCCGCCTGAGCGCGCGGGCATCGCGCGTACGCTGCACGAAATAAGCGCGCGTTCGGCCAGGACCTCTGAAAAAGCGTCCGTATAGCGTAATGTCCGGCGATCCGACCCCGATGTAACGCGACGACGCCTTATCGGGGGCTTTTAATAAAATTAAACTAGGTCAGAACGAGCCAACATCCCCCGGGCGCGATATCGTGTCGCGCGCCCGGCCTCTATCGAGAAATCATTATTTGCTCTCTTCTCACTCCGCTTTCATTATCAATACGCCCGCAATTTTACGCTGGACGCGCGCGCGCGTCGCGCATTTTGTACGCGAGCCGCTTGCCGGAGAGCTGGATACGTTTGAATTTTTTCTTACCGCGCGCGTGCGTCTGCGTACGTGGCTGTGCGCGCGGGGCTACGAAGGTCGACGATCAATTACTCGATTGAATTCATCTATTTACCGAAACTCCGTATTTGCACGAAAAATCAAAAGGGCAATTTCGTTAATTGCCCCGTGGGAATGTCCATACACTTGAACAGGACTTCGATACGTTGCAATGATGTATTTGCTTAAGTCATACGCGATATTTTGATTTGACGACTAAGAGTCGTTAATTATTTATGTAATTAGTTTGTTTTTCCACCGTACCACGTGTCTCTTCGATATTGCGCATTTATACGCTACCTCGCTCCCCTATGTCGAAATGATAAATCATCCTGTATATATATATATATATATATATATATATATATATATATATATATATATATATATATACATGAAATGAATGTACAAAGAATGGAACAGCGTGAGTTTCACAATATGCTCCCCCATTCAACGCTCACCATATACTTCGAATTTACTGGCACGAGAGTCGAAAGTTCGATTATTCACCCTCTCCAGAATTTTGTCCCCGCCCCTCCTCCCTGCAAAAATACGATTCATTTCGAAAATTAGAACTCTCGCTCGGCTCGTGTGTGCGCGCGCGCGCGCGCGACGTCACCGTCGTCGTTCGTTATTTTCGAAACAGGCAGGGTGGCGGGGAGGGCAGGCTTCTGGGGGGGGGGAGGAAAGTTTTCCAATTAGCCGATTCCCCTTTTTACCGAAGTGTAAGCAGATCTCGCGCTTGCCCACCGCTCGCCATTTGCAATATATCGCCGATTGCACGGCAATTTTAAAAGCATCGTCCCCCAGCGGTAGTGAACCTTTTTGCTTGGCCAAAAAAAATAACGTATACAGGAGGAGGGAGGGAGAGAGAGAGAGAGAGAGAGAGAGAGAGAGAGAACCGAGGAAAAACTTTTTAATATACGGGAATAGGACAGGTACGAATGTGCTCCTGCGCCAATAACTCGTTAATATAGCGTTCGTTTCAAAACTATTTTTTTTATTCAGAACTCGTTAAAATGTCTGCCTTTTTTCGATTACAGATCTCTGCTCTTCTGACGTCCGGAGGGAAATTCCTAATGTTTACTTCCGAGATAAAAGTAATTGCCTTATTTCGATGGATCGTTGAAATTATTTGAAATGCTTTTGAGAATATTATGGACTTAATGGCAAATTAGAGTAAGTGAATAAAAAGAATGAAATTTGTTGTTAGTTCTTTAATTGTTGTCAGAATAAAAAACAGAGCCAAATGGGCCAATAGATATTAAAGTCTTCTTTTTTATAACTATAACAATGGATAATTAAAAACTTTTTAAATTATTTTATAGAGCATAAAGTGTGACTGTGGGCGTGCTTAAATAATGTCAGATCGTTATTTGAATTCGATGCCGAACTCCAGCTGCAATAAGCTTTATGCGTTAAGTTATTTAATCGATTTTCAGTGTTCGTCGGGCTGTAAATGGAAAAATGTGAGGTAGTAAAATTTAATTTAAGCATACTAGACGCAGTCAATTGTAGCGAGCTCGTCGTTTTGTAAAATTATATCGCAACGCTATCTATAAATTATTCAAAGCTACGCGGTTGAGCCTTGGCGAAACAAAATGACGAAAGGCGCCGGAACTCGTTGTGCTTTATTTTTACGCTCGCGCATGATCTTCGACAAATGATTCCGACCATTTTTTCCAATAACCTCGAGCTAACGCGCCCGTAAAACTTCGCCGCGAGTTCCGAGATGGGAGCGAAAATTAGCCGTGCCCGACGAACGAGCAAGCGCAACGGATATTCATTCGCGAGATCTCGGTTGGAAATCGGGCTGTGTAAGCCGTACTTTACCGACGAGGGAGCGAAATAGATAGATAGAGAGAAAAAGAGAGAATCATGGCTTCCTCGCGCGCTTAAAATCTCCATTCCGTGGTAAGCGCGACAAAAAATATAAGGGCAGGGACGTATATGGAGGCAAAGTTTCTTGGCACCTTTAACGGTTGATCGCTTGTTTGTTAAAGTATCTATACTCATTGTTTATTGACGGTCGGTGGCAGCAGTTTCAATCGCTTTTAGTACCATAATTATAATTTTGAGCTTCTAAAAGTGAAAGAGCAATTTTTAGACAAGGCGATACACCGATAGAATAACGATACGATAAACATTAGGAACGAAGTACAAAGTTTATTATTGACCAATAGTATAATGATAATAAGCATAAATTATAAGGAATATTTTGGTTAAAAACAAAAATTTTAGTATCTTATAACCGAATAATGATCAAAAGTAGAGTGCTTAAAATCTTATGTTTTCTAAATGTCCAGTATAAAATTTTTTAAATATCTCTAAACCCTTATAATTATGTACAGTTCATTTGCTCTTGAAAATATGCTTCATTTTAAGTAAATAATTTTTGTTCGCATCAATTTCGATTATTTAAAAATGAAATCAATTCATAATTATAAATTTTTTTTTTGTTCAAAGCTTTTTCGTATTCGAGAAATACAATTATTATGTTACATATTAATCGAGTTGAGATAATGGCTGACAAAATCTACTTTGTACTACTAATACGAATTCCTGTTGTTTTGTTACAAACTCGCACTTATTAACAAACCATGTGTTCATATATTACAAAAATTTCTTTTTAATTTTAATTATTCGATAAAATATTGGAAAATAGTTAACTTCCTCGCCATTAAATATAATGCCCAATATTGTAAATGAAAGTTTTTATTTGCTGAAATTCATAACAATTAACTTTCACTTGATTCTGATCCAAATTTCTAATTTTACCATATTCAATATTATCAAAAATTTAATATTCATTATTCAACATTTCTAGCGTTAAAAAAAATCTAGCCCATTTTTGCGGACACATAAACGTTTTATTCATTATGTCCGAGCAGCCTTTTTTGCCACCATCTGTACGTAATTAAAAAATTTTCTGATTCGACAAAATAAATAATCAAGCCCGCATCGGTTTCGCGTAGCGCCTTTGAAAAACCAACGACACTCGCGCCCCTGAAAAACCGGGCACACGCACGCATATGCTTCCCCGCTATAATTACTCGTCGCCTTTAATTTGGCCCCCCCCTCCCCTGGCTTTTTTTTTCTCAACAGAACCCCCTCCCACGGACCGTCCATCGCCGCTAGCGTCGCGGCCGCTTTCAAAGCCCTCCCGCCCCACCCCAATCCCTGCGCGCTACTCACTCCCCCGTTCCGAGCATTCGGTCGAAACGCAGTTTCCGTCCCGGTTAATGCTAGAAACGCGCCCACCGTCGTCGGCGCGTCGGGGTGGAAGGTGGGCGGACGGGGCGGGGAGGGGGAAGGGCGGCACTCGCAGAGTACACCGCGGCGCGACACCGACGCGCCTAACTCTATCTCGGCAAATTGCATTTCCATCTTGTTACGCGATAGGCGACGGGGCGCTCGCGCGCGCCCGAGCTCCCTGCTGCTTATACCGGGCGCGTGTGCGTGGTCCCTCCCTCCTACCCCGCCGCCCTGCACCAACGAGCCCGACCGAGAGTTTCTCCCTGATTAGTCGCGCCAGGCGCGTACCGTGCGCAATTGTTTTCACCTCTCGCTGGCAATTAATTAATATAGCTCGCGGTGTGCCGGGCTGCGGTGAGAGAATCAGAGAGAGAGAGAGAGAGAGAGAGAGAGAGAGAGAGAGATGGAAAGAGCGTGCCTCAGGCTGTTATACTTTCTAGCGTCGTTCTCCTTCCATGGACGCGCGTATGTGGAAGTACAGGAGATTGAAGATTTCTCCAAGTTGGGCTCCCTTTCCTCCACCCATTCAATGTGTGATTCTCATTGGATGGAGGATCGATATTGATAGAATGGAAATTGAAGAGTAAATAGGAGATGCAAGTGGATGACAGTTAAAATTGCATAAATTTGTCGGATCCCTAAGGAGGGGAACATTAGGTATTTGATATTGATAGAAATTGGTTAGTTCTTTTTGGATAAATGTAGTTTACACGTTAACAAATTTATGGTGATTATTGTAACGTACTAGTTAATTTATATTCCGTATTTGATAATATTTTCCTGTATTTTAAATCAGAAAATTGCTTTATATTATATATAAATATAAACAGAAAGATTGTGTTTCATATTTTTCAACTGATTTTTTGTATTGTTATATCTTTTTGATAAATAATAACTACAAATGTATTTTTTTCAAATTCACTACCAACAAACATCATATAGAGGTATTTTTCATAGTTTGTATCAAAATTGAAATTTTGTAGGTCTTTATTTTTCCTTGAATTTCTGAAATTTTCAATATATTCAGAATTATGAACAAATTATTGATAAATACAAACTAATCTCATAAGTATGTAGCAGAAAAATTCTTTTTATACGCATATCAGTTACTCAAACTTCAAAACACATTTACCAAGTTTTCTAATTTTCACAAGAATTTCTAATAAAGCAAACCATCTCTGTACAGATTGGATGGTTTAGCTGAAATTTGAGTTTGCTGTTAGTTAGAGTACATGACTTACATTCGCTAAAATTTTAGTTAATGGGGATTTTTACTTTAAAACGCTTTAATATTAGAAGTCAGTTGTACAAATAAATTGATTTATGCGATGCCTCATATACTCTGCGTGATCTTGAATTTGAATTTATCGACTTCAAAAAATTGAGACTAATAATTCAATAACTAATTATGTAGCGATTATTCAATTTACATCATGTAGAGTTTAGTCAAATTGTAATGGAATGTAGATATTTATAATATTAAGAATGTCGCCTTTCAAAATGGGCTATTAATTACGCTTTTTTGCAATTTCTTTGTAGAGGGAAAAGTAAAGTTAATCTAACTTAATTCTTTCAATATTTTATACAATATTCGAATAAAACCAAAATTTCTTAAGTAGAAAATTGTTTTTAGTGCTTGCCTAACAAAGTCTTTTAAAAAGGTTACCGTAAATGCGTCCGAACTTCTCATGTGAGAAGAAGAAAGAAAATATCGGTTTAAATCTAATAATTCAAGTCTATGCTTTTTATTATAAAATAAAATTTATAATCTTGAATATTCGAAAAGTAATTGTAGTTTTTGATGCTTTTGAAAATGTAACTTAGCTTCGGTTAAAAAAAATGTAACTATGTTACATATTATCACGATTGTAGTTTAATTCTTGACTATGGATCTATATGATACAAACTCTGGCTTAAACTTTCAAGTAATTCTTTTGCAATCATAGCAGTCAAGTCGAAAACTGCCATTTGGAAAAAATAGCATTAAAAAATTTACGTACGTCAAGCGAACTCGGAACAATGTATTTATTGTTATACCGTTAGTTTATTTTTAATTATCATCATTTTCGAACACTCCATTTCATTTAGATAGATATTCAACAGATTATTTAGAACGATTGAAAAAAAAACCATCGATTTTTCGACCACACGTGAGAGATAACTCCCCCCGATTATCATACAAAATGTGTTTTAATAAATAATAAAATACAAATACGTACGCTACGCCGCGACTTTTAACCTACATTGATAAAATTGCCCAATTTATTTTAATTCTCAAGTTAAAAGCTTTTGCAAACTGTTATAGAATACGCATTTTCATCCATAACATAAATCTCAAAATAATAGCTGCAATTTATGAACTTGTTATTATTTTCATATAATTTATGAAGTTCCCATGCCCGCAATGGTGCCAAATAAATTCCTGCATAAAAGCAGAACCAATTTATTAGTGGAGCTAAGCCTTCATTAAAATACAGTTCATTTCTTAAAATAGTAGGGTATGATTAAATAAATGTAGGAAAATGATTCCCTCGCTCGTTATGGATTATTATAGATAAGAGATGACGCAACGGTGGTATGTGAAGCAAGGGGCGAAAGGTCGCTAAATTAGATAAAATTTGAAATGGGAGGAAGTACAACGATATCAGGAAAACGAGTAAGGCATTATTGAATTTTTCCAAGACAGGGGTAAAAAGGGATTAAAAAGAGAAGGAAAAATTCCATTTTTTTCCTGCTGGAAAACTTAATTTTTTTTTATTACTGTAAACGTCCTTCTCGCTGTATTTTCTTTTCGTGTCGTCAGCCGAACGTTTCTTGTCGGGCTACGGAAAGAAAAAAAAAACTTCAGAAAATTAAATTTCTTTATGATAGCAATTTTTTGTGGCAATCTCTAAAAATGAGCACGTTCCGCCTTACGTTCCTACAACATTATTACGAAATCTTTAAAAATTAACGAACACGTTAGAATTTTAATTGTTCGCTTTTTTCAAAGATCGATGATGACCTGCTTCGTAAAAATACAATAATGAGGCAAACTATTAAAAACCAGAAACAGTTGGCTTGTTCAAGCGTTTTAATTTATCTTCACTAAAATATTTGAGCTGCTAATTTAAAAAAAAAACCAATCACTTGTAGCACCTGAAATCAGTATCAAAAAAATTAACCACTGTCATTAATTTGAATTTAATAGTAGTTCAGTTATCGTAAATTACGATATATCACAATCAAATAAACTAGATGACCAGTTACCATAAAATGTGATTTTATTAATTGATCTATAATTAATCGCAATATTTTCTTAGTACGAAAAAAAGAACTAAAAAATTAAATATGATATTAAAACTGTCAAAGAACATTATTTTTTTCTTTTATAATTATATAACGTATCGTTCGTGATTGAAAACTCCAATCAATTTCCTTTGAACTTCGACGCAAATAAAAGAAAATATTCTAGTTTGATTAAATCGACTGCCGGAGCTCGCGCGGACTATGTATTTAATTACAAAAACGACAGAGGTAGGATATTTTTAATTAACATTAACAATTTTTAATTATTACCTTTTTTTTTACATCGCCGATAAAACCCTCCTCCTCGCCTCCCCCCTCTTTTCTTTTTATT
Source organism: Sycobia sp. Sy_11 (assembly GCA_018907035.1). Classification (NCBI taxonomy): domain Eukaryota; kingdom Metazoa; phylum Arthropoda; class Insecta; order Hymenoptera; family Epichrysomallidae; genus Sycobia; species Sycobia sp. Sy_11. The sequence goes on from JACCIC010000009.1 coordinate 2,455,607, forward strand.
TTTAATAAAAAGAAGAGCCGTTCTCCGTCGAATCGTCTTTTCCTCCGCGGCTGCCGATCTACTACTGTCCTCCCTCCTCCCACCCTCTCGCCCGTTTCGAGTTAATTTTCCTCATAATCCCTCAACGCCGTGGGCCGCCCGTTTCGCCCTCGGCGCGGCGCGCTCGCCGCGTATTATAACGAGGCGCCCGCCGCCCGCGACCTAATGGCCATTTTGCATCGTGCGCGCGTGCGTGCGCGTGTATGTAAGATTTTCTTGCGGCCGCGGGCGGCTGCGGGTTTTTTTTTTTCAGCGCGACGCGCAATCCGCGCCCGTCTTGATCCTCGTACTTGTGCCGTTGCGCCGGGAATGTCACGGGAGGTGCGCGAGAGTTCTTTTACTGTAATCGTTTTTGCATTCGAAACTAATCTGGTTGCGGTTTGTGTGACATGGGCTTGTTTTTCATTTTTTTAAATGAACGAGCTTCATTTCATATTGCTTGACCGTTTTGTTTTTTTTCTCGTTCAACGAGGTAATTTTTTTTTACTGTGGCCTTTTCTTTTTTTAATACTTTTTTTTATACTTTCTTCACCTAAATGATTATTCAGGTGTAAGATTTTGAATTTGACATGTATGTGTAATACATTTTGATAATCCAGTTATAAACGTTAAAGCTCTTTAATTTTTATAATTCTGTAAGGTTGATCCGTGCATTAATTTATTTAGCTCATTTATTTTAGCACACCATTTGCTATTATTTAGGTGTGCCATTATTCCAGAAATTCTAAATTATTACTTTCTTAAAAGCTCTTTAACAAAGTCAGGTGCTGCCTAATTATTGTTTTACATATTAAAGCATTTTAACGCCTGGCTGACCTAATTTCCTTTGTACTACCCATATAAAATTACTATTCATTTTGCCGCGCAAATTCGTAAATTAGTAATTTCTTATTAGTGAAAATATACCGAGAGCAACCGACCGACTCTGTAATTAATTAGCTTCATTTTGCTTCCAATTCTAGAATTATGATGAAAAATTGATTTCGTTTCTTTTGCTTTTCTCGAACATTGCGTCAAGAAACCTAACTATAGAGTTCACATGCCAATTCACTATTATATACATCAATAATTCAAAATCAGAACCCGATCGATTATAAATACTCAAGCATCTCTGTATTTATCAATTAAATTTTGAATGCCTTTATTTAAAAATTATTCAGTATTCCCGTAGCTATTCTTCCTCCTACCGCTGCGCGCGGTAGAAGTTCGCCCTTCGAATCTTCGTAATCAAATATTTTTTCCCATTCGCCTTTCGCGTGGGACCTCGATGTAGAAACAGATGTCTGTTTCCCTGTTTGAATTTATTTTCGAGCTATATATATATATATATATATATATATATATATATATATATAGCTCATAAATATCGTTTTGTCTCTAAATCGCTTATTTCAAGAATGCCTTTTTTCGACATTTCTGACAGCGAATGCGCATAAGAGCTCTTTTTTTTAATTTTACCATATATTTGTGTATTTACCATATATTTTTCTCAAAACCTCATTATGTGTAATGCAGACTTTGTTTTTTTAATATATATATATATATATATATATATATATATATATATATATATATATATATGCTGGAATACGACGTCATTAATTATTCATTACTTGCTCTCGGCACACCATCATTACTTCGACAGTCTTCAATTTTTCAATATATTTTTAACGTTATTCTATATTATTCTTGGTTAACCGACAGCTTCTTGACACCCCTTGAATTCATAATAGAAAATTGAAAATTAAACGGCGCGAGTGATTTCACTTCTCGGGACAGTAAATCTTTAAGAGTTTCATTCAATAAGGGCGAGGATCCGATTTATTAAAAATCCGCTCAACAAATAGAATAATATTTTAATTATATGCTATAAATAAATAATGACGATCATTTAGATATAAAAGATTAACGTTGTGACCGAGTATATAAAGACTTTATTAAGAATATCACTAGATTAATGAAGAACATAATATTCTGGAAGTACAGAGAAAGTATTAAATTTTGAGCTTAGCAAACTTTTTTTTTGCTTTAGTAAAATTTGGTTAGAAGAATTGATAATAAATAAAGACATCATTCATATTGAGTAACATGGCACCCTTATAAAAAAAGGGAATATTTTCAGGATTTATGAATGGTTAGGAATTAAATAGGTTCATGGAAATTCATAATTTAAAATTAAACCTCAATAATTTTTGCCCATATTCAGGATCAGTAAAAAGGTATAAACAAACACGCAATGATTCTTTTTTTTAAACTTTTGTGCAATAATAATATTCCTTATTTATGTGCAAACCTTTGCTAGTTTATTTTTGTTGAAAATATTTATAATAATATAAATACAAAAACAAAAGAATATATGAAAAACTATATTGTACTGTCGTACATGTTCCATAATCAATTGCATGGATAATTAAAAATCATGCAAATACATTGCGTGAATATATGAGCAATACTTTAAAAAATTTTAATTTGAAACAAATCATTTAATATTCAGAGTAGAATATATTATCGATACATTATTAATCATTATTAACGCATATCATCAATTAATCTTTATTTAATGATCTTTCGATTGAATTAAATTTGAAAATAATGTATAATAATTTATTAGGTCCTAAACTATGCAAGATAATATTAAACCATAACTTTATATTAAAATGCATTATCTGTGATTTATAATTCATCTTCGAATTATTTTATAGCATTTATTGGCTTTAAAATTCACGTAAAAACAATATTCGACACTTGACGAATTAAATTTTACTATAGCGAGTAAAATTACCTCAACCATATAGGACGAAAAACGCATATTTTTTATTTCACGTATCTCTGATAAAATCTTCCTCTCTCTCTCTCTCTCTCTTTCTTAGTCGCATATAGATCGCTTTTTCCAGATAATTATAAAGTAGTTGATTCTAATGATCGTCAATCATTAGCGAACTAATAAGAATTAATTGAGTTCAGAGACTATGCTATAATTACACGTACGATCAATAATACAGTGGTACGAGAGCTACTTTAAATTTATCACGAATACGATTGTAGGTTATATAGTGTTACGTATATGGCTCTTCCGCGCATATCTTTTTCTATGTATATTGAAAACAATGAATAATCGATGAAATTAATCGACTGAATCTTCATTACAGACTTAATGAACAACAATGAAATTCTAACTGCGCTCAATAAAAAATTATATCGGCTATATTGTTTTTATTATGTTACCTAATCCTAAAAGGCACGAGATATTTACAACAACACACTCTAGTATCTTGGTTTAAGATGAAATTCACGTAATAGCACCTTCTCGCGCTTTCCTTAACTCGAAACAGCATCTTTTCGATAACATTTAGCAGCCACCGAGAGTTACAAAAAAAAAAAAAAAAAAAAAAAATCCTGAACACTCACCCACCATTCGTCGAAAGCACACTTACATTCACGAATCAGCCGCAGCACCTTGGCAGGGCCGGACCGCAACACGGGCCGCAGCTCCCGCGGCTCGGCCGATGGCAACCGGTGACTGGGGCCCAAAATTTCCGTCGGTCACACGGACCTCCTGCTCCCCGCGCAGCGCGCACCGAGGCCCCTGCTCATCACGCGAGACGTACGCGCCCGCTCGCGCACGCCGGTTGATCGGGCCGCGGGTGGGGGAGAAGGGGGGGGGGAGAATTCGCGCGCCGGATAGCGAGCTCTGGGGACGCGCCTCCTACTACCCCCCCGGGGCTCTCATCACCGTCCGCGTACCGGCGCGTCGAGCGAATCTCGTCGTAGACGCGGTGGTCGTGCTGCTGCTGGCCGTCGCCTCGCTTCCGGGGCCACCCGCGGAACGGCAGCGGGCGAATCAGCGCCGGCGTCGTCGTCGACCGGGCTCGAGAGTGCAGAACCAGCGTCGCTCGCTCATGGGTGCCGCCGCCGACGCCGCCGTCGTCGCCGCTGTTCCTTTGCTCATGGATTGCGTCTGTCCAGGTGGTTAGAGTGGTGGGGGGGGGCGGTGGGGGTTCGGAGGCACGAAAATCCCGGACCTAGGCGAGTCGACGGAACGCACGAGGGACCGAGGAGCCGAGCGAACAGGGCGCGAGGCAGCGAGCTGGGTGTCCGCTACGCGTGCGGGCGCGACTAGAACCGCGCGAGGACTGGCTGCGCGGCGAGCGGCGGCCTCTCCGGCTCTGCGCGCGTCCTCTGTCCTCCCCCTGCTCTCGCCCCATCCCCTCCGCCGACCCGGCCCGACCTCGTGCGCGCTGCAGCCCCGCGGGCGGCTCGTGTGTTTTGCTCGCGCGCTCGAGCGCCGCGGGGAGGGGAGAGGGATGGGAGCGACGACTTGATCATGCGCCCGCTCGCCGAGGCGAAAGGTCCGTTACTGCTGAACGCGGGTGGTCGACCCTGTTTTAGACGTGGGTAGGGTTACTATTTTCTTCTTTTTTTTTTTTTGGTAATATGAATATAGAATATTTGCATCAGTTACGAAGTATTATAGTCTATAGATGAAGAAACAGACGAAAAATAAGAATGATAAACCATACAAGAAAAGAAAATATTAAAAATTAAATCAGAGTAAACAATGGAAAAGAATATGAGGTAGAAGTTGATACTGCCGACAATTATCTATTTAGAATCGACAATGGATCTACGAACTATATATGTTATTATGAATCTTTTATTAAATGAAAAGTGACATTTTGCGTACTTATTTGATACTTTAGCAAACAATCTAGATTACAATTTTCTAAACCAGTAGAAAAAAACCATGCGCCATAAAAGTTCTTTTATAATTTTTTACATAAATTTTAATAAACTTTTTAACATATATATAATACATAACAGATAAGAATGTTTAACAACTATAAACCAATACTCTAGAATTTCTGGATGTTTTATCAAAGATCTCCACGAAGATTGCTAGAATATAACGCGTGCAACGAAAGGTAGCGCATTTCGGAAACTCTGTAAAGATGAAGTAACACAAATACATGACTGGTCGTAAAAAGTATCGCAACACAATTTCGATAGTAGTCATCGCGAAATTAGGAATTACGTTAGACTTTACGCACATAAATGGAATGCACTAGTTTTCAATACATAATTTGGAATGTGCTAGTATTTCTTGGAAATGTGGGAAATATTTCAGTTTTAGCGGTAAAGTCGATATAATACTACAATATTTTTCCAAGTTTACTTATCATATAAGTTATTTTTCAGAATCGTTTATTATTTTTGCTGCAATTACTTTTATTCATCAATTACGTGATTATACAGAGAAACCGTTAATTCTATACATACAAAAGTTAGTAAAATTTTACAATTATTCGGTGTCAATTGTTAATCCTTTTTGAAGAAAATAAGCACTTATTGAAATCAAATAAATATGATTAAAATTTTACAAAAAAAAATCAGTGTGACTTAAATTAATTAATGTTATTAATTAAAGATAAATGTAAATTAATTAAAGTTTCTTAAAATTAATTTCAAGAGTGAAATTAATTTTTTTAATGATCAAGACATTCATTTAAAACTTTTATAAACAAATCTTCTTACTGTCGAGAACACATAAATTATTATTTAAGCCGAGAATTAATGGAAACGTAAAATTCAAAAATAGGAAACTGATTTTTTAACATAAAATTTCTTTGACAGTCTTTTTCAATAGTTTAAACTTAAATATTGTCAAATATGGAGAAAATAAAAATCGAACTTAATGAATGAAGCAATTATTAATTATTAAATTTACCTGAGAATCTAATCCTAAATTAAAATGTCTGTTGAAATGAAAATATCAAATACACTTCGATTTATTATAGATATTAAGATGGTTGGTATTATCGAGATTCAAATTTTGGGGTTACATTCGACGCTGGGCAAAAAAAAAATTATTATAACGTCATCTAAATTTCTTTGTCATTTCATCTTTTCAAAATATTAAAAGAATCGTATCATCTTATATTCACATGTATCTGTTAAGATTCAAAGACTATAAATCTCATCTTTTGAACTCGATCATATTCTATATAAATTATCCTTGACTACGTTTATGGTATTTTATAATTAAAAAATAGCTATCAGCATTTACGTTAATGTATACTGATATTAAGTGAATTGATATTGGTTTTAATTTTCCCTGGCAAAATTGTACATTTTAAAGCTTATCTTATGCTCCTTTTTAAAAATTATATTTATCTCTTGAGCTTGCAACGCAATAAACACTGCCGTAATTAATCCTTCATTTTTCTGCGTCGTAAATTTTTGAAATATGTAAATATGCGAACAAGCACCAATATTAGATTTAGCCGGATAATAAATTATTTTAGAACTTATCGTGTACCCGATGAAATACGATTTAAATGATGAATACATTAAGGCTGAATAAATGAAACGTCTCTCTCTCTCAGTTTTGCAGATTGATTCAATTAATTCGCTCTAAATAGTAGATCGGATAAGACGTCGTATTTTTTACAAAAATCAATTTTTCAGCGACATTTCAGGGAGGCTTTCTTATGTATCTATTTATGTGCGGAATCATCGTGCGCGTTATTAAACGCAATAAATAAAGGCAATTACGGATTTAGAGCGTGTTCCCCGAAATCCCTGACGAATGAAAATATCTTCTATTCTGCGACATATCGTTCTCCGTTAAATAAATGAAAATACCGAGCTGCGTAAAATAGTCGAGTAAACTCGTCAAAGACGAGTAGACGCGACAAAGTCATCTTGGCCTCTGTAAGAAAGTTCGCGCGAGTCGCGGCGCGAGGGGGGGGGGTAGGGCGCTCCTCGCATCTCCGCGAGCGTCGAGCGGCAAAGTAAGCAGCGACGAGCAAGACGAGGCCCGCGTGCGCGCACCAAGGGAATACATAATATTTTGTTGCCCGCTTAGGCACTCGGCAAACGAGGGGGGGGGGGCGGCGGGCGAAATACACCGGTTGGAGAGGTTCGCGACTGGTGCGCTGTTTGTCTCCCGTGCTAATTATAAATTAACTCCTTGAGCTAATGTATTTCTCGACGTTCGTTAAAAATGCCAAGTTTTTATTATTAGGATAATTGACAAGATTGGGCTCGTTAGAGCGAAGTACTGTATCGGTATTCCACGTCAGGTTGTAGAAGTGTAATACCTGCGTCGATGCGTATATATATATATATAATGGCTAATATCCATCAGGGTCATTTCCGTCGTTCCCTGCAGGAAACTTCGATAATTCTATTACCGTACTGGGTCAGTGTGCCGTGAGAAATTACCCCCCCCCCCACCCCATCGCCATTCCCTACCTAGCCAATCGGGCCAACTGTTGCCGCGCTCTCGGGCGCCCTTTGACTCTCGGACATTTTCTGCACAGCTCTGTGTAATTGCAGAGGCGCAAAGCCAACGGCAGCGCCTCGTATTATACGGAGATAAGCCGAAGCCGGCATAAACGACAAGTTTTGCAAGCGGGGAGCTGATTTTCGCGCCTCCCCCCCCCCCCCTCCCTATCGCCGCCGCTACCGATGTAGCGCGCCGACTCCCGGATTAGACGGCGGGTCGGACTAACAGAACGAGGCGAATGGGCAGCGCGTGACAGGGGATATTAGACCGTGACGGGCGATGCGCGTGTGGCTCGTTGCCGGACGCTTGAGAATTTTACAGGCTCGTCCTTCCACGCTAGACGATGGGCGGGACACGAGGGATTGGAATTCCCCGCTCGAACGCGATAATTGTCGTGTGCGTATCGATGGTCGCCTGGACCTTGTATCGATTTAGGCGAATGCTTGCGAAAGCAGTCGAGGTTTCATCTGGAATTTTTACTGACGAAGTACGTATAGACAAGTATATACGCGACATTTGGGGAAAGGGTAACGAAGAGAATCGATGGGTTCGACGGGTGGGCTTGGCATATTGGATGCAGTTCATTACTTACCGCATTGAGATAATTAAGTATTAATAAAATAATTAAAATTAAAAAATAAGATAAGAGAGCGTTTAAGCTTGTGAATCGATTTATTATTTAATTTTCACTGTATTTTTTAAATTTGCACACAAGGTTGACCGAAGCAAAGGGATTAATTGTAAATAGTTTGTAGAGATTTCGTTCCAAATGTTGTTTATTCTACATTTTAATTAAGATATCTATATACTCTGTGTGACTTTCTATTCAGATTACGTGAGATAGCGAGCTCTGAACGGAAACGGAGTACATCATCGGGTAAGACACGTTGTAATCAATTAAAATGATATTAGTGTCATTTGTGTCAGATAAAGGATTATTTTAAAAATAATTGTGTATATGTGATCAAAATTAGTCTTGAACTTAATGTGATCAACCACTTAATGATACTATTTCTTGAACTTTGTACGTATTCATGAAAATTAATTATCATTAATTCCTTGTTTTAGCTAAACATTCTGAAATTTTCAGTGAAAGTATTGAAAAGGGTTATATTGCTAATTAGAAATAGCAAAGAAAATAGATAATGTATCATTTTATAACACGGAATTTAATTAAAAATAAAGTATACGAAGGTCCGTTTGAAAGAAAAAAAAAATAAAGCATGTATTTTTCTTTTTAATATATATACTCCGGGTGGTCGTGATTAATTAATTAATTAATCAATTCTATTAATTCATTATCCATTCGCCTTTCTGACGAATAAAAAAAGAATAAAAGCTACAATTTACTAAAATGCGGCGGGATACTGTACGATTTTGCTCTTAAAAATGTCAACGATAAAAATTTCTATGAACTAAATAAATCTTTATTTTCTTATCTTAGACGTAAGTATAATAACGAGCTTCGTAAAAGACAAATGTTAAAAAAAAGCAACACGTTACCATCAATCGGAAGTAAGCGAAACGAAAAAATTCGTTAATTTAATCCGGCGGAAAATTTCGTAAAACGGGCTTATTTCAAAAATATCCGACGCTGTAGATTTAAATGAGATCGCCGGCTTTTTGGAAAGAGATTCGTTAATCGATCGTACGGTGCCAATATAGCCTCCGATTGAAAAACAATACCGGGAATATCGTTGGCCCGCATTCGGTCCCAAATAATTAGCGTTCAAAATACCGTGCTCCCCCACCCCCCTCACGCCCAGACTCTCGGAACCCGGTGGCGAAAACCGACGTCTGACGCGGCCCCCTTGCCGTTGTAACTTCGCGAGGCGTTGCGCGATCGATGCACGAGCGAGGACGACGCTAACGCCGGAGGACGATGCTCCGCCTGCTCCGAGATGCGCCCCGACGCGCGCGGCAGTCTTCGCCCCGATCGTTATTATATGGAGATCGGGCGCGATCCGTGAAACGTCGCTCGCAGCTGCATATAAATATATATATATATATACATATATATATATATATATATATATATATATATATATATATATATATGTCGTCGCTTTGAACGATCTCGCGGGGAACTGACGCGATATACGGGGATGGAGAGCTCGAACCGCTCGTTGCGCGGTCCCGGCGATATATTTAGAGAAGGGCAGGGAGGTCGGAGGGTGATTCTTAATTAAATATTAGTCTTACCGGTAGAATTTGATGTATATATATATAACATAAAGCGCGCTCTAAAATTGAAAGGAAACCTGGAATCCAGTGGATTGGTATAATTAATTTGCCTCGATTGACTAAGTTCGCTACAATCCGTGGAAGGATATATTTATTTTACAAAAACATATTTATTTTTAATGAATGGAGAACTTAATTCAATAATAACAATTCGAATCTCATCAAATAATTCAAACGAATCAAAAGCTCGCAGTGACGGGCGTCTGTTTCGCCGCTCAAGTCGAACTTGTAGCAATAACAACGTGTAAGGGTAATAAAAAGTGCAACAAGAGCTTAGGTCGGGATTTATGTTTTCATAATGAAAAGAGCACCTAACGTCGTTCTTATTTATTTACTACAAAGGCAGTAACGGAGCAGCATCGTCTTCGGTCATATCATTTGTGATATTTAATATTTTCATTCAATTTCGAAAATTTACGCAATTTATCCAATTCCTCTTCGCGATACCATTTATTACATTATAATTAAACTGATCAATAATGTTCCGATATCAATAGATTATTTATTAAATTTTATCAAATTCGACGCGTTCATGAATACTTTAAGATATTGAGGGATCATTACATTTAGTATAAAATGTGTCACAGTTCATTTACCTCACTTTTATATTCAGGAAGTATTAGATCTTTATTATATTTTAACTGCAAAGCGAAATTGATTAATTATTATTAAAGTTAATCGTATTAATACTTAAAAACTCCTTTACTGCACTAAGAATTTGGACGTGATTTTATTTTCGGTTATCGAGGAATTGGATGCGGCAACTGAAACTGTTTCTCCTATTACGAGCATCGCCAATGTTCGGCTTGGGTTTACTTTGTGACACTGACAGATGTCCTTCATCCTTGTCCAGGCTAATTTTAATTCAGCTTCGTGACATATTCCATTCTTCGGCATTACTTCGATGTATTTTTTGACAAGATTAATCGGATTTTCTCCATAGCGTATTTCGTAACTTGTAACTTCTATCGAGCAGCGATATTGTTTTATTAATCCATTTCTCCGGAATGAGTTTGCTCAAAAAATATCAATTTTTTTTTTTTAACTAACATAAAACGGAATAAGAAACCTAATTCCTAATTCGCTCGGTCTACTGCATTGATCTAAAAATTGTATAGGGGGAGGATGAGCCGTACCTAATTTCTTGTTCATGCAAACGTAGCATTACTGCCGCACACGTGTATACATTATTTAAACAAATCTGATTTCACGAATAGCGAAATTCGTTCTTCAACTGGTAGGAGGTGAAACACGAAAACCATCTAAATTTACGTCGGTTCAGAGCTGGATCGCAACGAAACTGTCGACCATTTGCCCTCGTAAATATTTGAAATCCAATGTTTCTTGGATATTTCCAGTTCTAGTTAAGGATTTTCATCGAAGCCGATACTAAAGATATTGTTAGGAGAGAAAAAAAAAATCCGTTCAGAGTACGAGAAGAAAAAAATTTTTTAATATTCACCATCCGATTCGTCCGGCAAATCGACGAAAACTGGATAGATTAACGAATCGCCCGCCTCCTAACTGCAAACAAAGACGCCCGCGAGCCAGTTGCAAATTTTCATCGATCGATCGCGTGGCGCCCGCACGAGATTGAGATTCGACAGAGCAGCGGGAGCGGGGGGGAGGAGGGGGCGGGGAGCGAGTGAAGATTCCTCGTCCTTTATTTATTTAAGCCCGCGCCCGGATCCGGGGCTACTTCGCTCTTACTTCTCCTCGGTTCTCTCCTCCCCACCCCCCCACAGTGTCCTATACGGCCCTCCTCGTCCAGCAAAGTCTCGCCCGGAGTGCGCGTCAAGGCTCTCCTCTTTCGCGCGCTACATCGCCGCCGCAGAGCGGCGGGGGCTGGGGGGGGGAGGCAAAGATCGCGGAGCCCGCTTCTTCATTATTCAAAGCTAAACACCGCCATTGGTCATGATGCGCCCGCGTTACTTCCGGCTGGGCTACATCCACCAAGACCCCTACTCCTCGAGGCGTTCGCCGGACGAGGAGGCGCTCGACCTGAAAGCTCGGCCATTTCGAAAAGCCCCCCCCCCCGCCGCCGAGTTGCTCTTCTCCCCTGTCTGTTCTTCACTTACAAGTCTCCTTGCAGCTGCTCTTAGTTACCGAGATAAAAGAGTAACGAAATTCGGTAGATGCGTTTCCTTAAGACTCCAACTTACAGGCGTAATGAGGAAATAACTCAACTGTTTAAAGATTCAAGCCTCCGGGACATTATTCGTCTCTCTTCGCGAACTCTTGTCGAATTTAATTTGATATTTAAAAGTAACGAAAAGTTCTGATGTTTCGTCGGTGTTTGAAAATAATGTAACGGTAATTATAACATGTACGTTTCATAATTATAGTGATATCCATTCTTATTTTTATTGTGATTTACAGCGTAAAGAAGTTTTCCTATTACGTAATGGTGGATTAATCAGACATGAGACATAATGATTGGCATAAAAATTCAACGAAATTCTTTTTCGAATTTTCTAAATGAATTGATTATATTTTGATTGATGCATGTTAATGAGTGCTACAACACCTGTTATTTGCGCATTAAGAGCTACAGGTCATGCTTGCTTCTTCAAAATTGTTTCAAATTTCAATGCCATTTAAAAAAATTCTTGAATATTATTGTCACTCATCACAAAACGAACTTTCTTGTCAAGCGGGCATGCGTGATATTCATCTAAAACTACACATTCTTCAACAAAGAATACTTCAACAATCAATACTTAAAACGACAATTCTTGTACGAAGATAAGAAAATTTTTGTACGAAGCATTAATTGATTAAAATTTATTTAAATTATAAACATTCAAAATAAATATTTAATACAATGAATTTTATACATCTAATGATATCACATATTTTTAAATCTTATCATAGTTTACTATAATCGTAAGTTGCTTTACCGAAAATAAAACTGGCTCAGAACGAAGAAGCTTTCAATTTTGTAGTCGTACGATGTCACTGCGATCTACTATTATAATTGTCTAATTCAAGTTTCATTGCATTCGACGCGGTATTTCTGTATCCCTTGTTCCCGAAATATCCGATAAAGAACGATCTAAATCTTTGACGTCATATATAGCCCAGGTGTGTTCAGATTGATTCCCGTCGGTCGCATTGATCATTAAACATCTGACAAAGTAATCGGAATTGCTCGGTTAAAGCGCAGTGCTACGGACCTTACAACATTCACGGCGCGCTCTTTAATAATTTAAAGCCCCCTCCCCACCCCTTAGGCCACGGAGCGAATCGATAGACAGGGGCCTCTTGTGCAATTCCGATATACTGACGTACGATCACCCCCACCCCGCTCCTCGCGCCCGCATTCGGCCCGAGGCTACGCGCTCAGAGACGCATACGCACGTACGGCGTACGCGTACGTCGGGCTCCAGAGTCATCGTCGTCATCGTTCATTCGCGCCACGAATCGACGTCGGAGCCGCGACGAACGCGCCCCGTCGCGTCCTCGTCTCCCCGTCGGCCACCCTCCCCCCTCCCCTCCCCGAGCGCCATCCCCGGCCCGCTACTCCGAACGGCACCTAAACGCAGGCCCCCACCGCCACCTCCGCCCCCCCCCGGCTTGATCCACAGCTGCCGGCGAAAGCGAGCGAGCCAGCGCGCGCTTTATATATTTCGCCGAGCGCGCCCCTGTAAGCTGCCGACCGCTCCGCCCCCGCTGACCCACCGCCGCCGCCGCCGCCGCCGCCGCCGAACTAACTCGGACCCACGAGCGGGGGCGCACCGCATGTGCTAACTTAACCGAAGAGATTACCCGGCTTAGTTAACGGATGCTCCGCGCCCGCGCGCGCTCGTCACGCTCGGCTGGCCCACGGCGTATATAGACGCCATGTATAGCCGTACACACACTATATATATATATATATATATATATATATATATATATATATATATAGCGGCTGCGGCAGCAACCCCGGCGAGCCGCCACCCTCGGCCGCCCCGAATGGATTTGCCGAGTCTTCTCTTCTTTGTATATACGATGAATTCTGGATTATGCAGACCGTTCGCGGAGGGTAGTTGGTTGGGAGAGACGGGGGGGGGATTACCCGTTTTAGCCGAATTTCCTCTGGGGCGCGGTTTTTTACTTTTCCGCTTTCACCCATCCACCTTGCACCCGCCCTCTCTTTTTTTTTGCTTAGACCGGGCCTCTTATCCTCAGTGCTCGGATCCACTTTTCTTTTTTGCCGCGGCGTCTTCTCGCTCACCCCGCTTCTCTTTCTCTATCCCTCTCTCTCTCTCTCACTCTCTCTCTCTCACTCTCTTTCTTGCTCTGGTCCTGCTCGTAGGAGAGAGTTGGAAATGGGCAAAGATATTCCTCCCGTCGTCTTTCTCGTCGCGCGTTACTACTCATTTTTTTCCCGACCCTCTCCTCTTAACCGTTCCTCTCGTTTTGCGGTAGGGCTCTTCTTTTCTTTTATTTAGCGGACAAGCTAATATGTATATATATATATATATATATATATATATATATATATATATATACATATCTTGTAAATACAATTTGCAGAAATTTATGGGATCGCACATAATAAGATTGCGCTACTTTCTTTCGATATCCCCGTTCCCGGTTTCTTATTCTAATACACTTTCTTTTCTACTGATCATGGAAAGTATTTTACAATAGATTACAAAAGAATATTTGATTTTGGAACAAGTGCTCAATAATTCCATTTCAATACTTGAAATAAATACTGTAACTAATATATCAATAAATAAAACCTCAATAATCGTCGCTTGATTCAGATTTTTGTTAAGACTGAACTAAGAGATTTATTCAAATCGGACAATTATTTCGAACGAAAATCATCTGAAGGGAGAAATAATTCTCAATTATATTTTAGTATCTAGCTTATACGCTGCACTAATAAATCTATTTAATGAATTTCAGATCCATTATATGAATATCCAAGGATTCAGATTTTATTAGGACAGATAAGGAAAGCAAATTCAAAAAGAAGAAATACTAATTGGACTAGATTGTCTGCTGCATTATATTTTTAGAAAAAATATATTCTTCATCTATATCTATTATTTGTTATAAAGTACACGAAGCCATTAGTCGAAACGAATAATGGATGAACAAACTTTTTATTGACACTGTTTAATGCTATGATAAATTGCAACCGATTACGACAACGTTTCCTTATTACAATATCTAAATATAAGTGCACATATTTTCATTGATGAAATCATTGAAATATAACGGCCCCAGAACGCGTGAATTATCTTGATTCGCTAAATATATATAGCAAAAGGCAAAAACCAAAACCAATATAATCCCAACGACGGAATCGAAGGAAAAGGAAATTATGTGGATCTTATAATGGTCCGCGCGACTTCCTCGATAAATTATTCATAAGAGCGACTTAAAACAGTTGCCAAAGTCCTCCAGCCTTCTCGAGCCACCGTGATGAAACGTTTCGAAATTCTCGACAACGACAAAAAAAAAATGCAATTAAGCCGCAATCCCCACCCCCTCTCCCTCTCTCTCTCTCTCTCTCATTGCCTTGACACTCCCAACTATTTCCAACAATTCGCATCCTCTCGCTGCTTATACGTTATATACATAATTTCCGCGAGCTAATAATCACTTAGCCCCGGCTCATTTGTAAAACAATTTTCCCGCTTACCGGTCCTTGCCGCTGCAGTGCCTCCCCTAACCCCTCTCGCCCCGCCCTCTTCTCGTTACGAGCTTAATGCGTAGCCAGCCCCGCCAATTTCGCCGAAAGTAGCGCGACCTCCCCCACAGTCCCGCCTCCCCATCCCCATCCCATCCACGCGAGCGGCGGAGAGAGTTTCCGTATAACAAACGGCGACTTCTCGACGAGTCTTCGACAATGTCAGCGGCAATATCGCGCGAGCGCGCCTGCCATAAGTGCTTATACATGCGTGCACGCGTATAAATGCGCGCGTGTACTGGGACAGAGAGACCGTGCGGCTAAGAGGACCTAGGAGGAAAATGAGGGGCGGGGCGGTAGACGGGGGGAGGGGGGCTGGGGCGAAGGTATACAGAGGGTGGCAGCAGTAGTTCATGCGCCGAACGAGTTTCGCAAGTCTCGTTAACGAAAACGACGATCTTAATTCCAGGTGGAAAACACAGTATGGAGGGAAGGCCGGCGAATTTCTCCCCCCACCACCCTTCCTCTCACTCACTCTCTCTCTCTCTCTCTCTCTCTCGCTCTCCCTTGCGCCATCGATCCCCCTCGCCCCTTCCACTCGCCCTTCGCCGCCGCTTGGCAGGTCGGCCGGCGCGCGCGGGATATCAAACGCAGCAGCTCTCACCGCGCTCGCGCGCCACGACCACGGCGGTTATTTATCGGGCCGCGAAACGGCGCGAGCGTGAGCACGGGCGCGGCGGCGATAACTTTTCCCCGGGACGCGCGCCGGATACCTCCTTCCGGTGTATATATATATATATATATATATATATATATATATATATATATATATATAAGGCGCGAAGGGTACGAAAAGAAACGGACGAACCAGTGAAGTAAGGGATGGAGAAGGCGGGGAGAGAGAGAGAGAGAGAGAGAGAGTAGGGGGAGAAGCAGCCGCCACAAATCCACCGAGATATTGGCAGTTGCCTCTTACGCGGCGCAACTTTGCCGAACGTAGCCAGTCACCGTCGAGGGAGGGGGGCAACTTCTTCCTCGTTCTTCGAAAGCTTAGAGGTCTTACCAAATCCTTGGATGGGGCCTTCTTCCTCCGTCCCTCCCCCTATCGCCCCTTCCATCCTCTATATCTCGGTGGGCGTACGCTCAGCGCCGCTCTTTTTTACCGCACCTCTCTTACACGAATGCCGATCCGATCTATCTCTCTTAACGCTGCCGATGCTGATCTATTTCTCAGACTTACTTTCTCCTCGCCTTTTCAGCCCCTCCCCCCCCCCCCACCAACCGTCTCGCCGACCGCCGGAGCCGCCCGTAAACCTTTTTACCTTTCTACATTTCCGTATTCCGCGACCGAACGATTATAATCAAAGGGGCGGTGGAACAGTTCGCGGCTATTTTATCCGCCGCCGAACTTAAACTACTATATCGGCGTCGCGATCTCAGAACTATCAAAGTTCGCGCGCACTGAACTAATATATATATATATATATATATATATATATATATATATATATATATATATATACAGATCTGTACATAGATCACAGTCCTTGGAGCCGTACAAAGTCGCTGCTCTCTTTCATCCGTGTTTATCGCTTTATCTGGCCTTTTGCTAAATATCGAGAAAAGGGCCAAGCCGATTAAAACAATGGATAATGGCAAAGAAGTGACTGGAAAAGAGGTCGAGCGAGGCGAAAAACTGACAAATCTCGACGGAATCCGGATTCGACGAGGCAGAATTACCTCGCTCCATTGTTCGGACGTTTTGAGGTCGGCGTTTTGCACAATTTCTACATTCACATAGAGCTAAAGGCAAATTTGCTTAACGATTATTTTGAAAGTCACTAATCGATAAGGCACGAGTCGCTCGTGTATATCTATAATCTTAAATGCCAATGTATATACAAATACAGCATCACTATCAAATACTGAAATTGCGATAATGTCAGACTGAAGGAAAAACGCTGTTTCGCGAATAAATGATTTATTTCGGGTGTGCTGATTGCTCGCCGTCTATTGCACGAGAGTCTGCTTGAGGGCTGTTTGCGACCGCGGACGGTCGCACGACGTCTGATTGATAAGTGCGCGTTACCCGCGCTCCTCTCTCTCTCTCTCTCTCTCTCTCTCCATCCCTCACTCCTGTATGTGTCTTCCTTATGTCTGACCGCATGGCGTACATCTATCTCCTCCGGCCACGCGTCTTGTATCTCAAGTTTTAGTTCCGCTTAGTTCTATTTATAACTACGGTCAAGCCGTCGGGCAGCTACATCCTCCGGCTTTCCAAATTTTGGCAAGCGGCTCTCAGCGTCGAAAGTTACTGAGAATGAAGTACAAAGTAAAATATCTTCTGTCAAAGGTTGTCGAGGTTCATAATTCTGGCGGCCAGTTCGATACGATCGCCATAATAAAATTGATTTACATAATGATATTCTTTACTTGTTAATAATTTCATTTAAGTTATTATCACTTATACATTATTTCTGTATTAAAATTCTCTTGAAAAAAATCCAAGAAATCAAACTGGCACTTTCTAAAAGACATATCATTGAAACGTAAAATATCCTGACAATTTTCCATTTCGCATTATTTTATATTGCTTTGTAACAGTCGCGTACATTAAATTATGTCGAGACTAATTCTGAGAATCTTACACTAGTCCTTCAGTATCAAAACAAATAAGGCACTGGAAGTTCCAGATCTTTGAAAAATATATTTTAAATATTTTGAAATCGCATGTAAATTTAATACATACTATTTGGAAAAAATATAGATTCAAATCATTGTAATTACTTCGATTTCTTCTTAATCTTAAATATTATTTCAATAAGAAAAATTGCTTAAAAATACCTTGAAACACAATATACACACTTAATTTTTGTAAAATATCGCATTATTATGTCTTGTAAATTTCGAACAAATGGTATTTCATTATTAGACCGAATTTTTTTCTATTGTTCCAATGTAAAATTTAACAAAGCTTTTCAATTTTCAACTGTGCATATTGCAAATTGCACATTTGGCAATAAAATAATCGCGTCATTTATTTGACATCTGCGCGGGATAAAGGTTCATTGGAATCATAATAGAAAACCTCTACTATGCCATATCTATTATTTTTCAATAATTCCATTAGTTCTACGAGAAAAAAAATTTTTTGAGGCAAGCTCAATGTAAAATAAATTTTTTGTCAGTATTATAATTTTAACTCGGCGTAATTTGAGATTTCGCAATGTACATTGGATCGATATTTGTCGGACAGTAGGACAATATTCATTTTATTTTATACATATAATACTCGTATAAAAGTATTAATTTTTGAAAGTGCTAAATCAAGAAAAGCCGCGTCAATTAGCGATAATCAATTCTACATATATATATATTATATATATATATTTAATTAAATTTAATTAAATTGACATCAATTATTAAACTTATTAATGCATTCAAATTATTCCCGCCGTATTTTTAAAACTAATTTATATAATTGGCAAATTAATAATCGACATTCGTTCTAATTCTTTTCATTTTTATCTTAGCCAGGAAAAGTACAGTTGTGTTTTTTACTAAATAAGAGTAGAATTATACGGTAATAATTTTATAAGAGGATGTCGTCGCGGTCGCTACATCCGTGAGAGTTAAAGTTTCGTGTTATTCCTAGTTCAGAGTTACAATGTCGTTACTTTCTGTTGCACTTACTAAGCATGGAGATGCAGAAAAAAAACCAGAATTCTACAATAGACGCAAGGATACAATGAGTCAGATTTTCGAGAGACGAGAATTTTCTCCGTACATAGTCACGATACTCGGAAATAAAATCGACGCCAGCGTACGCAGTGGTGGAGTTATGGGACAAAGTTTATTTGTCAATCATGAAAACAGCGATGTATGTTGCGTAAATAAAATCAACCTTTGTAGATAAATACAAATACTATTTATAAATACAAATATAAAACTAGTATATATATATATATATATATATACATAAATTAAGCCCAAGGTATAAATGGATTATTTGCATTGAAATAGCAAAAATAAGTAGATTATGGTCTTAATTTTATTGATAACAAGATAAAATTTCGGATTAATAGATGAATATATTTCGCTGTTTCTCCTATTATTATTTTAATTAATTAACATACACTGGCGATATTATACGACGAGTTGAAAGCCACTACTTACTAAGGAGTAAAAAATACGTTAATTGTACCATGTAATTATTTTAATCCATTGGGTCTTTTTACCGGTCTCGTTTACTTTTTATCCTGATTTAATTAATTTTTATTCGCAAATACCAAAACTCTTTCAATTATTAGAGATTTTTATTCTCTAAAACTGCTCCTCATACATTAAACACATCATTTTTCCATCAATATGATTGTAACAAATATTAGTTAAAAATGACCGCCTGAAGTGGTTTTAATTTTATTATTACCTAAAAAAAATTCTTATTTGTTAAAATTCAAAAAATTTTTTATCATTTATCTGAAATAAATTAAAAAATTATAAAGCTTTTTGAAAATTAAATAATAAAAAGAATTTGATTAGATAAGCTTATTTCTTTTTATAATAATGAAGAGAAAATGAAATTAAAAAAGGGAAGGTTCCACTTATTGAATAAACTTGTAATAATTAACATAAGAATGAAATTTTAAGAATTCAAGTTCATAACTAATGCAGCTTAATGTAAAATTCGAAGGGAGAGGGCCCAGCAGTGCTTTATTTTCATGTTCAATTAATGTATTTTTCACATTATAGCAAGAATTGTGTCATTCGGTGTTTTTACTTCTCTTTTGAATTTAATATTATTTTTGTATAGATCACACTATCATTTTTTGTTATAGTATTCGCACAAATATGAATCAGACATAAACATGAATTCTGACATTTGGAAAACAGGAATAAAAAAATTTAGTTTGTTCAATAGCGAAAATCCTACTTAAATACTTTTTAAAAAAAAAGTTTCATTTCTGCTTTCGTTGACTTTGTCACCGTAAAATAGTAACACAAAATGCGGTACCGCTAAAAGAACACGAGGAAACTTCTTACATCTTAAAATTTTACTCAATGATGTGAATTATTCCGATTTCCTTCTATAATCAATTCATTAACATTAGAATTTATTTTCGAGATAGATCGGTAGCAATAACTTGAGAAACAAAATTAATTGGCAAAGTTTAAACCGACGCACCTTGAAAATCTCAATGTCGAGCATGCTTCCGTGGTTATACGAACCTCAAACTTCCACATACAAAAGAAGAAATTGTTCCTTTTGCGAAACTCGGCTAAGTATACCAAGGAGGCCAAGAGTCTCCCTCCGTCCCTCTCTCTCTCTCTCTCTCTCTCTCTCTCTCTCTCTCTCTCGCCCACCCACCCACTCTCCAGCGGTTAGTTTGCTCGTATTATATAAATCAAGTGTTTCTAAATTGTTTCCGCATCGGCAAATCCACTTCCGGATTTCGAAGGTGGTAGAAAGGGGACGGGTAGAAACAGAGCGAGAGAGACGGAGAATGAGAGAGCGGGGAACGGAGGACGAGAAAGAGAAAGCCCGCATGCGAAAAGGAATTCATAACAGTTGAAAACAATGTCGTGAACTGTCGAGGCTGAATTTCGCCGTCCCACGAAATGCGCGGGACGCGCTTTTCCACGTGGTATCTCCTTGGTGTTTCCGTTTTATATGTGTACGCGCGCCTACTTTGCCAAATGCCTCTATATATACTTGTACGACGTTCATACATACACACACACACACACACACACACGCACACACACACACACACACACACACACACACACACACACACACACACACACACATATATGCGTATACTAGAGAGAGTAATAGTAGATTGTTCCCGTGTGCGAAGCGCTTGCACAAATGAGCAATATAGTAGACGTTGCTGAATTGAGGTTCTCTCTGTTTTTCTCCGTCTCTCTCTTTCTCTCTGTTTCAAAAATAAGAGCATCTGTAGTGTGTTTTGATTATAAACTTCGCATACACCTATCCGAAAATAACCGGCATTTTTCTGTGTATCTGATATTTACGACGAATATTTACTCAATTTACAGAAATTGAGTATTTCTGTAAAACCCATCCCGCTTCCCCGAGCGAAAGATGGAAGTAACTATTTTCAGTGTATTCTCTTCCGTCTGCTGCTCGCATTTTTACAAAATCTGTTACGGATAGAATATTTATAGCATTTGCCGAGATATTCCGAGCTAGGTTCACTTTTGGAAAAGTACGTTATTTATGGAACGAGGAAAGTTTCCGGTAAAAATTTACCAGAATCGTGAGACAGGTTAGAATATCTAGATAATTTTTTTTGCGTATTTTTCTTTTTCCTCGTGAATTTAACTTCTTGGCAAATTTATCCCCAAAGTACAACAATTTAAATCATGACCAAATAATAATCTTATTATTTAAAAAAAATCAAAGTGACAATTGATTACTACAAGCCTTTTAAATTCATATTATTATTTTCCTCTAATTTTAAGAAAGTCCATAAGATAATAAAACGCAAATAGGATAATCGTTTTATCTACAAATAAAAATTAAAAGAAAATCTTATGTTAACTTATGTTAGTTATTATGTTTTTTATATTAGCTACTAATATGCTAACAAATATGGAAAGCACTATATCCGCTAGTAATTTCAGTACGAACAAAGGTAAATAGTTTAGCGGAATGTCTCGACGACGCGATTGCCGTGCACTGCGTATGCTCCAGACATCGGCGCGCAACCCGCCAAATCCGTATAGAAATTCCCACGTTTCCCGCGTATCCGTCACCCGTGAGTTTTGACTATGACGTAACTGCGTCACGCGAACGCCCCGGCCCCTCGGCATTTGCCGAAGCACAAGCGCCGCGCCGCCTATGCGCGTCGTCATTTTTCACATTTAGCGCGCTCGCGGCGCGGAATTCACGGATCCGGCCGCGGGATCGTTCTCGCGTTTGCCTGAACTGTCTCGCTGGAAGCAACAATTCAAATTGCCGCGTACGTACAACAGATCCTTGGAGCGCTTGTGCTGTTAGCTATGACGTAAGAGAGCCCTGGCAGGCGCTATTTATGTAAATCAGGATAGACGGGCCATAACGTGACGATACGAACGATCGTTTGTTGCAATGGTAAAATGGAGATTTGAGGACGATATGCCGTGGATTATTAGTCATTGAAAATTCGAAGATATAGTCGGCCCTGTTTTACTGATTAAACATGGGTTATTTAATTTAAATTGTTTTACAAAGGCTTTTCTAACTATAGACAGTCAAAGTAATAAAGGACACTGAAGTTTTTCGATTATTAAAATATAATTTGGAATAAATATATTATGTAAGATTCTGTTTATGTTTTCTTCGATAGACGCGATTCGCGGAATTATTTTTGATGAAATTTATAATTCACGCGATTTTCAGAAACATCATGATATTATAATAGATACGTTTGCGAAAAATAAAATCAATTTAAAATTCGTTACTTTTCAATTTTCGAAGTAAAATCAGTGATATAATAAATAATGTGCAAAGTAACAATTAAATTATTTACCCCAGAACTATTTTAATATAACGAATTATATTTAAATGGAAATCGAAGTTGCCAATGTATGATCCAGTTTCAATATAGGTATCTTTTACTGCTATCTTTCTGTTACTGCGTCTTTCTAACGCAGAGAGACAGAGACAGACAGAGAGAGAGAGAGAGAGAGAGAGAGAGAGAGAGAGAGAGAGAGAGAGAGAGAGAGAGAGAAATAGAGAGAAATTCGATGAATTTTGAAACAAAAACTGAAAAGCCAGCGAATCCGTAAAAGTCGAGAGCTCGAAAAATACTCGTTTGCACGTGCAATTCCATCGTTTCATTGAACAAAGTACTTTTCTTACCAGCATATGAATGTACAAGGAAATCGCAACGTTAAGTTACGATCGCGATCATATGATTGGCAAACTTTATCAATACCTGCGCGTTTTCCGGGACAATCGCCAACGGATCGTTTATCCGGCTCTCCGCGCGCTTTCAACATAAAAGGAAATAAAGAAAAATACGCTCCGTCCGGGGCGCGTACTTCTTATTTATGCATCTGTGACGGGATTGTAATTCCCTTTATAATTAATTATTATACCACTTTGTTGCGCGCTGCGCTTTCTACCCTCGGCCTTGCCGTCTTTGTCATCGGCCCCGAGGTTCGCGCGCGCGCGCGCGCGCCTCTCTCCCCCTTCCCACTCCCCCTCTCTCTCGCTCTCTCTCGCTCTTTCTTTGTGCTCCCGAGACGCGCGGCTCGGCGCCTGCGGTGAGTTTCATTGTCGCGCGGCGCCACAGTCGCGAGAGGCGCCTGTCCCGGGAGCGGGAGCGCGCGCCGGGGCGCGCTCGTCTCCCAAGGGCGAGAGAGGGCTAATTATTTTCCGTCCGGATGGTCCTTTCGAGGATTCATAAATGAACGCCTCTTGACGCTGGGGCTAAGTTTCGCGGGGTCCCCCCCCCTCTCTCTCTCTCTCACACACACACACACACACACTCGCTACATCCTTCGCCTTTGACCGTATGGCTGCGCAGGCGCGTTCATTCTTTTAGCGAGAGTTTGCTTTTCTCCGCGCTCTTGGTGGCCCGAGATTGTAGCTGGCTCGGGGCTATTTTGCCTCTTCTATATATCTCTCACTCACTCACACCTTCTCTCTTGCTCTACTCCCGTAGGGTTTCTCCTCCTTCTCATCCTCCTCTTCCTCCTCCTCCTCCCTTTCAACAGCCGCCCTCAACTCCTTCGCCTCCTCCCTCGACCGTGCTGCTTGCGTATGCCTGTCGGTGCGTCTACACATCGGTGCGGGGTAGTGGGGGGGGGGGGTGAGAGGGCTCATATATAGTTAAATTATTTCGCCTATGTGCCGAGACGAGGATAATATCCTCTTTTTTACTGTCGCTCGAGAGAAGGCAGACGGAAAAATACCTTCCAGATTCTTGAAGGTGATTCCGCTCAACTCTCGGCCCGGAAATGACTTTCCTCGACTTCCTCTTTGTGCAAAATATACGCGCGCGCGATGCAATGGTTTCTCTTGTCCGCGCGAAAGAAGGGGAAGACGACGGCTTATTTATCATGACCGTTCATTCATCATCAAAGGCGTACGTATCAACTTTTAAAAATTCAGGACTTAACGGACTTTTAATTGAGGGCTTGATGAATTTTTCTAGCTGTTTTATGTTTTTCAGAATGTAGAAGATTTTCGGAACCTATTACTGCCTTTAGTAAAGCTACTTTTGCGACCAAGAGGGAGTCACTTACTAGAGTCCTAGATTAAGTTTTAACTCTTAGGCTATTTTTTGATATATCTATAAGTGTAATATGCGTGCTTTCGTTTCTACGAATGACTCTATAAGTTAAAGAAATTTAAAATCCAATTTACGTACGATAAGCACTCAAATACTTAATGTATATATTTATACTTAATACATAATTTAAATTTTCTCAAATTCATCACGACTGTCATTAAAAAAGATCAGACGTATGCTAATTTCAGTAATGTTCTAAATCGTGTATGTGTACGATACACAAATTACTTTGCAGAGACGGAATCTCTCAAAATATATCTCAAAATATAACTGAATGTACTATTTGTTGCGGTTTTGAATAATCATGCGCTTAAATTCAATTTAAATTTAATTCAGTACATTTGAAAGGATTCTCTGAGTTAACGATAAATAACGAAGCGAAAAAAGCGAGCTTCACCTTCTCAATAACTATGGATATCAGTCCCATATTCTCAATTAATACCCATAGTATCTTAATTAAAAAAAATCCATATTTAATTTCACCCCGTTTGTCTCATTGTTTCGCAATTTATTTATTAGAATAATTTCAATAAGTATTTGCAATTTTACCAGGATTTATTGCACAGTGTATTCTAATTATTAACTTACAGTTTACTCAGCAATTTTAATGTATTACTTTCAATTTGTATTGAAATAAAGGTACGTTAATAATTAAAAATGTTTTCCAATAAACTCATAGTCGGTTTAGTTATACAAAGTACTCGTTCCCCTACGTGTCTGTTACCCCCTTAATTTGGTCTCTTCGTGGCTGCGTTTAAGGAACCCAACGTTGGTCTTTTCGATATTAAATACTCATTCATTCTCTCTCTTTCTCTCTATCTTTCTCTCTCAGCCGCTCGAGTCGGCGCTTCGACTCGTCGAACACACGCCCTCGTTACAACGCGACAGGCGGTATACGCCAGCGGCTGCTGCACGCCCTTACCGGGCCTCCCTCTATTCAAATAAATATATATCAATATATATATATATATATATATATATATATATATATATATATGCGTCTGTGAAATATTTCATCGCACCATCAGGAGTATGCCAATGAAAAGACGGTCGCGGAATTGCATTTAGTATGCGAGGGAGGAGACGGCCCCTAACATTCGTCATCTACACATGCACACATTAGATACATGTACATACCATGAGCATAACATACAGCTTTACGGGTACACGGTCATTTATATACGGCTATATTACAGCTTTCATCCCGCAGCAACTCCGTACACTGTCCGATGGATTTTACGGACACCGCGATCCGCAATTGTTTCGCTCATTGTACACCAACGATTGAGGGATCCAACGGTTTCGACGCCAAGGCCCAACGGTCCGAAGGTAACGCTACCCGTTGCCTCGGCTGCTGCTGTATACTTTGTTAAAGATATCGACAGTGCGAGATTGCGAGGCGCCGCGCGCCCACAAGTCCGCTTCGGTTCTGTACCGGAAAATTCTGCATATTCATGAGTTTTAGACGTAGTCGCGCGGATGTTTAATTTCTATGCGCTCCCGAAATGATTGGTGCATCTACACAAATACACACACACAGATACACACACACACACACACACACAACAATATATATATGTATGTATGTATGTATGTATGTATGTATGTATGTATGTATGGATATGTATGAATGGATATGTATGTGTCCACAAATTTTGACTGCGGTAGCTTCAGGGCTGGTTTAGAATAGAGCCAAAATAGATCAACGTCTCTAGGGCCTGACTTTTCTGTGAATCCGGTTTGTGGACAAATCAATCGTTAATTTTAAAAAATGTATGAATTAGATTATAAATATAAGTTTAACGTTCACTTAAAATGTGATAAAGAATCGAGAATATAAATAAGGATAAATTACTTTTTACATAGTTGCACGATTCAATCTGTTCGGGGCATGGGTTAATGCAACAGTGCTGAATCAATAATCAAAACGTTCTCGTAACAATACGTATTCTTATATTGTCCAAAAATCTAATTCTAACTAGTATTCTTCAATAGGTGGCGATCCACATCAGGCTCATAAATGTAGAATAATCATTTTTAATTATTATATAAGATCACAGAGTCATAATTTTTCGTATTTTACATAATTAGTATTTCTCAATTCAAGAGCGATGGAAAATAAGTAACACAGCGTCCACTTACCAAAAAACAAATTATGGTGTTTAGTTCCCTACTTATGCTTTTCATAATTTCTTTAAGTTTTTACATTCGTGTAAAATAACATTGCATATTTCGTTTTCTTATTCTTAATATTTTTTAATATTATCTCTTCAAAAAATTCAAGAACGCAAAATCTTTTATTATAAATATTGTTATGGGAAAATTAATATGTAAAGAAAAATCTCGCTTTTAAGATAGTAATAAATGAAACATTATTGTGTTATACGCGGATATTTTGGTACTCTTGTTCGGGCTCTATGGTGGTCCTTGAGATAGACGAATATGAATACCTAGTCTTTGAGTAATCTATTATTGAATTTTACACTTATAAAAATTACTCAATATATCTCTTCACATTATGATTCCTTTTGAGCTTTTAAAATTTTATTTATGTTAATAAAAGCTTTTTTTTTAATTTTAATTTTATAAGTATTTAATTTTACGGAATCCGTATCATGTTGCTTCAAATGCTCTTTTTTAAACGTAAATAAAATTTATACAGTAATATGTTCCGAACACAACCCATATAGAAAGAAAGACCGAAAGTTGAATATGTAAATCGAAGTTTTGAAAAGTCCGTTTAGGTTTACACAATTCGGATCTGAACAAAAGCTACTTTCGTGTGCATGAAAATTACTTTTAAATAACCATAATTATTTCTAATTGTTGGTAAATTTTTTTTAATGTTAATTATTAAGGAGTTAGAAAGGAATTGCATAAATTACTATATTAAATAAATGTTTAAACAAGAATTCTCAAAAAATCAAATCGCTCCAACAAACAAATATTACCCTCATATTGCCTTATTGTAAGCTACATTGTTTGAATTGTTCAATCATCAATAACTTGTTTAATTCACAGATTGCCGTTACTATGCGTCTCTGACGTAAGAATTTTTACATCTGAAAATAAAATCGAGCATTTAATATTTTATAAAAGACGATTTATCGTTATGCTTCTTGTGCTGAGCAAAGAAAGGGGTAAGAAAGTTGGGGGGAACAAAATGTATGAAAAGCAAAGTCGTACCAGAAGTTGAAAATAAAAAAGCAGCAAACGAAAATAATTAAAATGCATTCAGCATCGTTAACCATATTTTAATTTCTGACAATAAGAATACTTCGTTATTGCCCTTCCATGAGAAAATCAGATGAGTAGCATTATTTTTTAAAATAAATCGTTTGTAATCGTTTGTCTTTTATATATTTCTAAATAACTAATGGAAAAATAAACTTTTCTTCTATATATTTCTTTTTATTCTTTTAATAAATCTATATCTTCTACGCGAGGTAAAGTCTAGAAAATGATGTCTCGGTCTACACTGAAGATTAATCTAGTCAACGAATTTTTACTTGTTTTATAATAATGAAATTTCAGAATACTCAATTTATGAAATAATTAATGATTTTATTTAAATTATAGATATAATTATAACATTCAGTTATAGAATTTCAAATTGTCATATCTCAGAGTATATCTAATTCATCTTAAAACATGTGAAATCTTATGTTTATGTAACTCAACTTCTATTGTTCAATTATCAATATTACATAACAAGCGAAATTCTTAAAGAATTTCTTTTATTTAGATTTTATATGCGATCTTCAAATATATGCTACATTAAAATATATAATAACATTTAATAATTTTCCCTGAAAAAATGAATATAATGTGAAAACATACAAGATTTGATCACTATGGACTAAGTTGAATAGCATACTTAGTATTTAGAAATACTTATTCTTTTTTTAGTTAAAATACTTATTATTCATGAACGATAAACTATTTATCATTGACGATAAATAATTTCAGACTACAGTCATTCTCAAACTATCCTTTTCTGAACATTTTAAGGTAAATATTTTGTTATATCTTGTATTTAGAAAGCTCAGGGTAAATAACATTCATAAAGGATTTGCTTTGATGAGGTTTTTGTTATATATATATATAATTTAAAAAATATAGAAACATAACGTCGGATCTTCACAAGGATAGCAGAAAGAGCTTAAAGTTGATTTTGCTATATACGGAGTGTGTACGTAAGGTCAACTGAATATTCTGATCCGTTCCTTACTTAATTGACTTCATTTCATAATGATGTTTACTCGCGCCGTATGTTATTCGCATGCTATACGCTTTCAGTTGTTTACTAAACACAAAGTTACGCTCTCCAAGTTAAAGCAAATACCAGAGGCCAATATTTCATTCGCATCATTTGTATACGCCTCGCAATATTTCGCGCATATAATAATTAATTCCACGATCTGAATTTGTATATTCCTTCGAAATAACGTTAATTATTGTTTTAGGCCCGTACAATTGAAAACTGTTCGATGTTTTAATATATATATATAAGAATGCGAAACCTTCGAATAACAACGGTAACCTCGAGAAATCATGTCTCGCACGGTCTCGAGAGTCTGCCAGGACTCTTCAGATAATTGCCTCGTTATATAATTGAAAACCAGCTATATCGCGTTTTGGGAGAGGAGGATGGGATCCCCGTATGGATTTCAGTTCGAGTTTTCGCGGCATCATTAACGAAAGAAAGCCTGTAAGAGACTTGTGTTCCGATCGTTGATCCCGGCATTACTCGGCCATTCAATTCCTTAAAGCCACCTAACTAACTGGTGCGCAACCGCATCGCTCGCGAAACAAAGCGAAATACACTTTGCGAGCCTCGAGGGAGGCTGCGGAGGGGAGAGGGGGGGAGTACAGAACAAGCTCGCCCAACCACCGTTGGGGGGAGGGGGGGGTAATGGAACATATCGCATTGTTCGAAATTGGGAGGAGCCGTGCCGCTCTCGCGGTAACCGCGACGCTACGGAGCCGCGGCCAAAGATAAGTCGAATATATCAAGTGGACTACGAATGGGCTCTTCCAGATTCGAGAGATATGATAAAAATTGCCGGCATAATGGATACTTAGTCGTGGACCCGGCTTCATTTCCGGCCTTGGGGATATGAATTACTTTGCAGAGCAAAAAAAGTAAAACAGGCTCATTCGTGGACGCGTTATCAATGCAAAGGGGTACAATTCATAATAAAAGTTCTTATTTAAATGTTTTATGGGTTACTTTGAGAAAAATCTATTTTTCTAACAATGGTGTCGTTCACATTTTCTATACAGTCTTTTACAACGTTTTCTCTATGCGAAGAATTTATTAAAATCGGTCCGAGAAAAAATGTACCATATTAAAGGTACTTTTAAGCGTTGAACTGACCGCATTCCGTTGAATGGCGTCGACGAAGAAGACTATATTACATCTAGAAATAATATCGAATGTATTGAAAGAAAGGTATAAAAATCGAGCTCGTTAAGAGTGTATTATGCCGGTATACGATAATAACTTGCAGTGGTAAGAGAAACTTCTGCGAGAAAGTTTTTATTCGCGTTCGACCGGATAATAGAAAAGAAAAGTTGCGTCATATTGTTCGACGATCGCCGATTAAGCCACCCATCGCCGATCGCTGTGTCCTAATTTTTCATCTCCGTTATAATCTAATCGAACATAAATAAAAACTTTCTCGCTATTGTTAATTGTCATTGCAGTACCGATACGAAAAATTTTTCATCAGCTTGACTTTTGCATATTTCCTACTTTTTAATTTTATCTTCTCCTCAATGATACATATGCGCCGATGTTATTTATAACAGGAGTGCAGGACTTTTTTTTATGATTGAAACGTTAACTATTATTTACATTACCGTCCTCGTTCGTTTTGGCACGTTTTTGATATAACCAAATCTCGCAATTTCCTATTTGATCTGTTCCGTATAAATATTTTATTTGCAGACTTGAGAGGAACGGCGGTAAATCACAAAATTATTTAATACCGCTACGAAAAAATCTATTGTTAATCAAATAAACTTCTAAAGTTTGTACTAATTCACGTAAGAGTCAAATATCATGCCTTAAAACGAAGCTACTGCCAGGTCAGAGTTTGATTCTATATGAACGGAAATGTTTCATAGAATTGAATGAAAAATAGATACAATTATGATTAATATTACTAGAAAAAAAATTTTTTCTGAAAAACATTTAGAACTGCTACTGAAGTATAAATATTCCCTTTTCGCCATCTTTGATCGTTCATCAGAGTTCAAGCAACTTTCAGAAAATCACAGGACTAACATAGCCAGCTAGTTCGGGTCGTTAACCATAATGGATGATGTGATATTTACCAATTACATATCTTCCGATGGTAATAAATTGTTCTTACAAGCACGTTTCTCCTACTTCGGATTAGTTTAAACTTGATGTAAAGAAACATCATTAACAATTTTTATTTTACTAGAAAAATGGTATACTTCGATAAATGGTAAATATGTTTATTTTCACATAGTACTTTGCGAGATATTATTAAATAAAATAAATAAAAACAAATCGACGAACATAATACACACATAAGGACGTTTCCCTGTTACATATTTTGTAATATATAATAGTAACCTTGTTGATCGCTCTTTAATCGAAATTTGGCAACGTCGTGCGTGCTTCTCGTATCCATGTAATACAGAATTAGTTGAGTAAATATTATATATTGATTAGCAATGTAATATAGAATTACTTTGGTGAACGCTGTCCATTCAGGATGAGTTATTAAGTTAATCTCACATAATGTTATTGCACAATTATTTTTTCGATTATCCTCATAAAAATTATTATAATTTCCATTCGAATTTTGACGGATTAATAACAAAATATCACTTTCAATGATGTTAAATAAATTGTATATGCGTGTTATAGCTAAAAGGTTTAATTGACTTTTTAAATTACTGATCCATATGGATGCCTGTTTAACTTCGCATCGTTTGACAAGAAAAGAATTTTAAAGTATGTCCAAAAAACGCGTCCTAACTGACATTAGTCTAAACTATCACCACATCAAGTTTCAGCAAATTCTGTTATTGTTTTATTTTGACAGAGCAAAGTCCTTAAATCACCTTTATTCATAATGGTAAATTTAACTAAGAGGACACATAGGCAATACGTGCACCCACACCCACTAACTCTCTCTCTCTCTCTCTCTCTCTCTCTCTCTCTCTCTTAAAATATATTCTACAGAAACCATACACACGCACACACACACGCACACACACACACACACACACACACACACACACACATAAATATATACAAACTCAATTTCAATTCTTATGTAAAACTCGAGCGTGAGCCAATAAAGTACATGTGGCTGTATATGGATTGGTCGCGAAAGCCATGCCTTTCTCTTCCCCCTCCACCCCATCTACGCTCTTCGCATTAAAAACCAACTCGGTGCTCCTTCATATGGAAGGCATCCCGCGGTCGCCGCGTCGGACCTCCCGCGCCGACGACGAAGCATCGGCTAACCCGCGATCTGTCGCATTCCCTGCACACACATATATATATATATATATATATGATCCGGATTGCCGGTGGTACGGAAAAAAGATCATGGACGCGGGGACCAGGAAGACGACGTGGGCAGAAGGGGGGGAGGGGCTGGATCGACACTTTTGTTCCCCCTCCGCCAGAGAGGCACGCGGCCAATACGTCGGGTGAGGCGAGGCGCCGCGCTGCGAGAGACGACGACGGGCCTCCGCGCCTCCTACATACGTGCCCCAATTCGTAATCACATATATGCCCGCGGGATGCTCTATGCCTATCCTAGCTTGGCCACCTCCCCCAACGCCATTCCCGACCACCGGCGATGTTCAATAAAATGGAAATGCCCCCCAGAGCAGCCGATGCAAAAGGGAGGGGGAGAGAGAGAGAGAGAGAGAGAGAGAGAGAGCGTGCAAGCGGATAAATAAGTTCGCGTTGGCACGCGTAACATGAAGCCGTCCGCGGTGTCGCGACCATCTCGTCTCGTTGCCTCTCCTTTTTACTTTATGTTTTTCGTCGTTGGGCTGGTAGGGTTCGTTCGTGCAGCGATGGCGCAAAGTCATCGAAGCCACCGATGAAGGAGACCGGAATATGTACGTACTGTCGGAGGTACAAACAAATGTCCCCTGCACCATTCGTAATAATAAAATCTGCGCGAGCTCGTCTCGTATTGTTAAGTATTGACCGTTGGCAGGGATTAACCAGTCGTAAACCGAAATGAAACTGCGTGGCTCTAGCTTCCATTTTTTTTTTTCGTGCCTCTTCATCGACCGGTGAACAATCTGGCAATTCAATAGGCAGCCTGTAATAGTGTACCGATATGGCTTCGAAAGCGATCGTTTGCGTTTATTGGCGCGGCCAGCTTTACAGCTGGACGAGCGTTAAAACGTCCCAAAGCCAAGTACTAAAATATACCAACAGAAGCTGACATTTCGATAAATGGCTGCTTTGTTATCGTTTAACAATTTCTATTAATTTATTTAGGTGAGTTCTTATAAAGTGTTTTACTTCAGAAGATCTGTCATTATACTGCAGGAAATAACTTATAAATGTGATCTATGGGTGAAATAATAATTTAACCAAATGTAGTATTAATTAACACGCTGCCATTATTAATATATTTATTAAATTATTTCTGATAGATATGTGAGGTGTGTTCAAAAAGTAACGAGATATCGTGAGTCCGCCTGTATAAAAATTTTATATGTTGGTAGATAGTTGACGATTAGTCAAATTGAAAATTGTTCAATAGATGCAGTAGCAGCTGTTGCATAAGAGATATTTTAAGTTTTATACGAGGTGTGTTTAAAAAGTAACGAGAATTTTTAAAATTCACGGGTTTGGAGAGTCCGTCTCTATAAAACTTTTTTTTTATTATGTTGGTGTGCATGCCCCTGAAGTACGATAAAACTTTCAGCAATATTCATTGCTTACTTTTTCAGAGACAGCCGCTAAGGTTACACGTGTTTTTTGAGCTCGGTGATTTTCGTTTGTGAAAACAAAATGGAGCAAAGAATTTGTATTCAATTTTGCGTAAAAAATTAAATAAAGTCTAGTGAAGATTGTAAAATGTCAACAAAGGAATATGGTGAGTGTAACGCAAGGATTTACGAGCGTTTCCAAGATGGCCGCAAAAGGGTTGAAGGTGACAAACGACCCGGACGGCCAAGCATATCAACAAACGATGAAACGTGAAAAAAGTGAAAGAAATGGTTATGAACTATCGCCGAATCACAATCAGAGAAGTCGCTGATGTTGTTGGCGTATCAGTTGGCTCATACCATGGAATTTGTTCGGATGTATTGGATATGAAACGTGTGGCAGCAAAATTTGTTCCAAAATTGTTGAATTTCGAAGAAAAACAGCGGTGAATGAAAGTTGCTCAGGGTCGCTAAATGAAGTTCATCACGATGCAAAACTACTAAAGCGTGTTATAACAGGTGACGAAAGATGGGTTTACGGATATGATGTCGAAACTAAGGCTCAATCGTCCCAGTAGAGGCATTCTGTATCGCCAAGACCGAAAAAAGCTCGACAAACGAAAATCGCCGAGCTCAAAAAAGAAACACGTCTAACGTTAGCGGCTACCACTTAAAAATTAAGCAATGAATATTGCTGAAAATTTTATCGTACTTTAGGGCATGCGTACCAACATAATAAAAAAATTTTTTATACAGGTGGACTCTCCAAACCAGCGAAATTTAAAAATTCTCGTTACTTTTTGAACACACCTCGTATAACACTTAAAATATCTCTTATGCAACAGCTGCTACTGCATCTATTAAACAATTTTCAATTTGCGGATACACGCACACACACATACTCACATATTTAAAAAAAAATTTAATAAAAAAAATCCTTACCAAGAATGTGAAAAACGAAATCACACGAACTATGTAGGAATACGAGTACGGAAGACCTTTACGAAAGTTTAATCATCCTTCCGCGATGCAATCTTCATAGAAATAAAAAGTCCGAAAATCCATCTCTAAAGGAAAATAGTGAAAACAAAAATTCCTTTTCCCTTTCTCATTTAACGAAGCCATTGCGGTCAATCGCTGTTCCCCGATATCCAATACAATAAAGTGCTATCGATTAAGCACGAGGCGATATTAACCGCCGCGGATATTCATCTCGGTGAGTGCGCGCAGCTGCGGCCCAGCTCAATCGGCGGCGAAATTCAGGGAGGAACGAGAAGAGAAAAGCGAAGGGGACGTCTCTCGATCTTCTTTCTCTTCTCCTCCCCTCTCTCTCTCTCTCTCTCACTCTCTCTCTCTCAACTCCTCTGTGTCTTTCCTTTTTCCTTGTTCTTTCTTCCCGCACAAGAGGATGAAAAGCTCGTTAATACGAATCCCCGATTTCTCTATACTGCACGATCCTTTAGCCAACCGGTGTATATATATATATATATATAGCTATCCGCTACAGCCGGGGAGCAACGATGGGAAGAAAAAAGCGGCCCATTGTGTGCGATCCAATGGGATAGTGAGTGTCTGTGAGAGAGAGAGAGAGAGAGAGAGAGAGAGAGAGAGAGAGAGAGAGACAGAGAGAGAAGGAGGGAGGGAGAACTCGGCTTAGATCGAGACTAGGATTTTAAGCAGAAAACTTCCTTGCCATCCCGTGTACTACTTACGTACGAGCGCCCCCGTTTGACTTTCTACAGCGATTCGACCTGGCGTCGGTGTACCACTGTGCCACCTCTCCTATTCACCCATATTTTTGTCTCCTTTCTTCTCATCGCAGACTCATATTCTCCTATGTCTCTTACCAAAAAAAAAAAAAAAAAAATACAGAATAAAATAATGATAATGCTGAGCAGAGTACAACTGAGCAGGGTAATAATGACGCGCATTGGTGACTGTTATAAGATTGAATGGGCCGAGGGCGAGTTCTTCTGAAGAAAAAACTACGATTGTTCAGCGTCGCAGCAGGTGTAAATGAAAATCTGGGAGATGACGACATTGTAAGATACTTCAAAGCGAACTCGAATCGTTACTAACACGTCTGCTAGCTTTAGTATTTGTTATGTTATGATAGGATTAGAAGCTTCTATGATATCATTTATAACGATGGCTTGATTATCAATAAAAATATCCTTGATCTAATAAAGATGACTTGGTCAATTAAAATAAAACGCTTTTATAGACTACGCCTATATTTATCTTTTTTTTACAATGCCACGGTTGGATCCACTTCATCCACAATTTTAATTCCCATGACAATATTTTCAGCTTCTTTGTTCTCGCGTCAACGGTAACATTGCAATGTTACAACCTCTCATCTTTTATTCTTATTTGATATCATAACGTATATCACATCGCTATGATATCTTTATATGGTACTTATATAAATACGGAATATATATATATATATATATATATATATATATATCATGTTCCTACTTTTTTATATTTAAAATATAATTTTTATAGATTGGATAATGTATTTTTTAAATTAGTGTCGAAATTATCGGCTAACTTATTGTATGTGTCGTTTTATTCCAACGTTGTACTTTCACTGTCTATGTACATTCTCATGCTCTTTGTAATTTATTTCCTACAAATCCAACCCTCAACAAAGATCCTGACACTTTATTATTTTTTTTCTTCTATCATTTCATTTTTCAATATATATATATATATCATTTCAGATGTAACTCTTTCTTGCAGTTGAGTATATATATCATTTATACTTGATCTCACTTCATCTCCTACTTAATTTGCATGTCCTTTTTATATCCTTATTTATGACATCGTGATATTTGCCATTTCGTTTTGCATCATACATAAGCTCTTATAATGCTGTACTTAGGACTATTCAACTGACTATTGGCATTTTTTCACATACATTATAATTATATATATAGTAGTTATTTATTCTCGAATTTAATTAGCTTATCTTCATTTATTAGAATTACGTAAATTGAATGAACAGAAATTTTTTTTGTATTTTTATCCATTAATATTGAACTAAAACGTTATAAATAAACACTAATTTTAAATGAGGCCTGCAATATATAATTTTATTTAGAGTAAATATATAACAATAATAATAATAAAAATATTAAAATTTTTAATTATAATAATGTAAAATAAAAATAATCAAACATTGTTGCTTTTGATGTACTACGTAATATTATTTTTGTCATTAAAGTCTACATAGTAGATTGATGCATTATATGTTGAAACTATATCATTAATTTTCTTTTTTATATATCTGTCAACTCTAAAATCAAAACATGAATATATATATATATATATATATATATATATATATATATATATTAGTGTACACAGGCACAGAGAATGAAATATTTCTCAAAATAAGTTTCTGTCTCTTCTGGTTCTATCTTCGATCAGCGGACAGTTTTTGTTTGTCTTTTCACAACCACGGCTCAATCTGAATACATTGAACTGCGATTGAACACCTAGTCGACACGAATGTAGAGTGTACAGTAAAATAAAAAAATCGATCATTACAAATTGTTCCTTTATAGTAAAATAATATAATTTAATAAATCTTATAGAATCAAGCTATTTTATTTATATTGTTTTATAAATGACACATGAAAATAAAAACAATCTAGTTAAAATATATATTTTTCAGCGTTTTCTTGAAATAATTTATAATACATAAACATGAATAAGTGAAGAATATTCTAATGAACAAATGCTGGGATTTTATATAATTATAGACCAATTGAAATTTATATGAAACAAATTTATTATAAAGGAGAAAATCTATAAAGACACGATAATAACCTTAGCGCAGACGAGAAAAGAATATAGAATGCGCGCACGCTGCAGCAGCGCTGTTTTATAACCTCTGTATCCCGTTACAAAGGCGTGCAATTTCGAGGGATAAGCTCCACTCGCAGATGGCAGGCCAAACTCATCGCGCAGCCGGACGGCTGGAGAGCCCGAGGTGGCCGACCGTACATGTCTCCTCATTTCGAAATAGTCGATATTTTCCGAAAGCCGGTATACAACGTTTTTCAATATATGTCTGTAAAAAGGCCTTCTTTTGAGGAAAATATCCGAATTTCCCATCACAGCACGGATCACTGCTTTTAGGAAGCATGACCATTCGACCTCTTTCGAAAACCTGTAGATTTTGGCAATAGCAAGTGTTCGGCTACCTGTATGTGAAACCGTTTACAAACTATTTTAGGGGAAAATCTTCAGTTTTTCCGTCACGGCAAGGTTCAAGTGTGAACCTTATTTGTACACAGAATTTGGCCTGTAGCGAAAGTTTGCTCGCGATTTCCAGTGCGTCGACGCATTCCATATTTTTCGTAAGTTCATTTAAAACCACACCGTTGAATTTTTTTCATTTATTAGAATCTTTCTTTACTTAACGTAATTATTGTCGCAATTATCGTCATAATATCGTCGTAAATTCGTCCTTACTTTACATAATTATCTAAATGATTCGTTTAAGTTATTTAACGCTTAGCCGCTTTGTTTGAGTTATCAGATTTCTTTTCCTTTTTGCCCGCGGAGATAATATAATCAAACTATCGAAAACTTATGTATATTCTTAAACGAAAGGATGCTCGCAAATTAAACATTTAAATATCGCATTATTTGTTAATTTGAAATTGAACCCGAATTACAGATAATACTAAACTAATGTGACGGATTAAATTATGAATAAATAAATAAAAACCGGTAGTAGTATTTATTCATTAGCTTCAGGATAGTATATAATTCACAGCAAATAAATATTTAAATTAAGTGTAACATTAATAAGATTTCTTTAGATATAATGATACTCTATCATGTATGAGATATTATAATTATTAATAGTTAAAATAAAAAAAGTGTTTGTATATTATTATAACAAATCTCTATAAAACTTATATGGAAAATTAAATTTCTTTTTGTAAGTTTCGTGTTACAATTACATTTTATATATAGAGGCCTACGATGGCTCGATCGCTAGAGCGAAGGACTAGTAATTTGGTGATCTGAGTTCAAATCCCGGTCTCGGCCGATTGACACAAGCACCGCTGTAATAATTTGCATGTGCCTTGTTTACAAATACATCGTAGACCTCCGCTGATTAGCACCAATATTTGGAAGCATAAATAGAGCGACGTTAAATAACATAAAAAAAAAAAAAAAAATTACATTTTATTAAATATGCATATGGTAGCATATAAAATATACAGATCATTTCTTCTATGCTGAAAAAAGGTACATTTAATCCCTTTATCAATAATACCCCATATATTTGAATAATTTAGAATTTTCGCTGGGCAAAACTAAGAAAGCTAAAATACAATATATACCGCTCGAGCTATAGGCATTGAATTAACTAGAAAAAAAAATACAATTCAGCAAAACATTGAGTTAAAACAGTCTGCAAGTGCATCTCTAGATAAAAATTGTACATTTTTCAGATAGTGATAATATTCCACTGCATGCACAGGATACAGTAGGGCGGTCTAATAATCTATGTATCCTTGTCTTTAAACTGACTTGTTGAAATTTGGCCCACAGCTAGAAAACGATGAAAGATTTTTTCATTATTACTATAAATCAGTGAATATTGCTATAGAATTCTTCCGATTTTGATTTGAATATGTAAACAAACGGATATTTGCCGATGTAGAAGTGAAAATCTCACTGTCTTTTTTAATACTGAGATGATTTTCACCGATTCAAATTTAGAATATTCGGCTCCTATTCTTCTGATCCTCCCCATTCTCTTTCCTCCATGGCCGCTTCCTGGTTCTCTTTCTCCCTCTCTCTCTCTCTCTCTCTCTCTCTCTCTCTCTCTCGCTTTTCTCTCACTAGTCCGTACGCGAAATTTCGATTCAGACGCCCTCTTTGCGAATTCATGGCAATCGCTTCCGTTTCACATCTGTGGGCGCGCGTCACGAATACAGTATGAAGACGGTGCGGCTCCTATACAGCAACATTACACGATAGTCTAATGCACATCTGTCTCTCACCTTCACCCTCTCGCCCTCTATCTATCTATCTTAATATCTATCTCTATCTCGCCCCTCTTCCCTCACTTCGTCATTTCCTATATATATATACACGGCTCCCCATTCGATTTTCTCGCGACGCGGCTTCAGAAGTAATATTACATGCGTCAACGATCCCGACGACGCCGCCGCCGCCGTTTCGCGTGTCTCGTCCCTTATCACGCCGCGGGATTTCAATTAAACATTATATTGACGCAAGGGAGGCAAGTCAGCCCGCGAGACGTTGAATCGTCGTTTTGGAGCTACATAACGTTACTTGGGTACTGATTTCGCGAGTTTGCGTCCTCGATTGCGTCTTTACGGTTGGACTTTCGGGCCAAACGTATGTTGGAGCGAGAAAGAAAGAGAGAGAGAGAGAGAGAGAGAGAGAGAGAGAGAGAGAGAGAGAGAGAGAGTGAGGCTTCTTAGCGCAAACGTTCCTATATTAATATTACAATACACTCAAACAAAATTTAATAATATAACAAAATTTAATAATTTAATTTTATACTTAGCCATATATATATATATATATATATATATATATATATATATATATATATGATTATCGGGTTACGAGTGTATAGCTGTACACTCGATCTACTTTGTTCTAAACTGAATTGAAATTATATGCTCTGTGCATATTTGCTTGTATAAATATCTTTTACTCGGTGACGAGCAGAGGCAGTCAGCTATGGATAATGGATTTGGTCCAAGTAGAGCTGGGTAACTGATAACCTCAAATATGAGTTCTTTAAAATATTAAGGCATAACTCAGATTCTCTCATTCTCTCTCTCTCTCTCTTCCTCTCTCTCTCTCTCTATCTCGCCCGAATCCTTCCCGTTTTCAAGATATGCTACTTTCTTACACACAACTACTAATGAAATTAACAGGTAGTCAATTGTATATTAATTTCAAATAGTTGCAATCCTATATATATATATATATAATTTCTGATTTCCTTAGGACAAAAAACACGTGCATATATTTCCTTACGTATAATTAGCATAATTTTTTCTTCTGGTTTTGTGGCTACAATGGATTACTTTTCATAATCTCGACATATTATTTTGTTTTATATAGAGTAATAGAAGACGGTTTC
Source organism: Sycobia sp. Sy_11 (assembly GCA_018907035.1). NCBI lineage: Eukaryota > Metazoa > Arthropoda > Insecta > Hymenoptera > Epichrysomallidae > Sycobia > Sycobia sp. Sy_11. The sequence continues at coordinate 2,496,226 of JACCIC010000009.1, forward strand.
AGAAGAATTCACCTTTACATCATCAAGAGCACATCCTCGAATTTTTATATCTCGAGCAAATAGTCGAATGAGTCATTACGATTTACCTCGTTCGATCTACATCACATTCGTTACCCATGTCTGATAGCCTCTTCTTGTAAATTTATAATATGTTTATATAGATGAGTTGTTTGCATTTAAGAGTATTAGCAAAGGACATCTATATAGATATGATTTACATCGAGTTCTTAACAACCACAAATACGCTATTTCTTAAAATTTGCTTTCAACTAAACATTTTTTTGTAATTAACAATAAATCGTTGGAAAATTTTTGCATGGAATATAATATAATTTATTATATATATTTTCTATTATTTGAAAGCTTTCAAATAATATATTTTCTATTATTTGAAAGCTTATATATATATATATATATATATATATATATATATATATAATATTACATTAAGACTGTTACGACATATATTCAATATACAACTTCAAGTAGAAAAATCTAGGTCGATGACTCTTCGCTCGACATTTTTCATAAAAAAAGCTCCGACCCACCGCGGTAAAAAGCACCGCTTCGCTCCGGTTCCAATCCGTGCATATATATATATATATATGTATATATATATATATATATATATATATATATATATATATATATGGAGCACAATTGCAGGGTGAAGATTTATCCGCTGTAGCGCGAGAAGGGATGGGGGCGATAGAGGAGGCGAGGTACGTAGGCGAAAATGAAAGAGAAACATTGCGGCCCGCGGATCAACATCATCGCCCCGACATGCGGGACGACGGCAAGGTCGGCGCGGCTCCGGTCGGCAATCTCATCCCCCCCCCTGCTCCCAGCTCCCTCCCCTGGGCGATCGCCCAGACTTGCGCCCGGCCTCGGTCAAATGCAAATCCGTTGAGTGCAACCTCGTGCTACCGCCCCGCAACCCTCCATCTCTGCTTTCCATGTTTTCCGCGTGCGCCCCCCCGTCCCCCTATTCCGCTCTTCACTTTCTATATATATATATATATATATATATATATCCTCGCAAATATTTTCGGCCAGACACGTGGCGGCTGCACTTTTTAACATTTAGGAATGTGTAGCACTTAGCCATACTCTCGCTCTCTCTCTCTCTCTCTCTCTCTCTCTTTCTCTCTCTCTCGATCTACGTTAAAATTTTTTTCCGAACACGGGTCAACATTTAGATAGGCAATAACGAGAGATCCTTGCAGGAATTCAAAGAGTTCTGGGGCAAATATTTTGCCTTTGCCGGCGGAATATTAAGGACGGGATTTTTCCGGATTATGAGGATTTAGCTGTTCCGATTATATATATATATATATAAAAGCGAGATATGAATTGGAAATCAACAGAAGTTTTATAAGTTATTGTATAAAATTACAGACTGCATGCGAAAAAAGTATCTGCAAGTTACGAAGATTAAGCCGAGGATTCGGGATAGAGCATAGAACGCGGATGATAAGCTTCATGAAAACAATTTTTTTTCTGACAACCAAAGGATAAACCAATGATCGTGGAAAATAACGGTAAAGAATTAAGTTTGATTATAAATATCGGAAAAAAAATTTGCTATTATAAGTACTCAAATTTTACATTATATTATTACTTTAGAAGCATTTCGCAGCCTCTACTTCATAAACGTACAGAAGATATATAAATTCTGGGTAAAAAGCGATGGAGATAATCCAGCTTAAAAATGAAATAAAAGTTCTCAGAAGCTTGTGTTCACGGGAAAAAATAAAATTACCGTTCATAATAAAAAAAAAAAAGGTAACGCGCAGATTTATATAACAACGTAAAAGGTCGAAAATAGTTGCCGTTACATTTTTGAAATGATCTTTATTTTAAAGGAATAAACGCGAAAACTGTATTTTTTTTCCGAGGCTACGGTGAAAGATTTTGTTTTCATTTAATAGAAATTTATAGGATTTCATGAAACAGTAGTAAAAATTATGTTTCTCATCTGAAGAATATCTTATCCTGATTATATAAGCATTTATTTAGTTTTTTTATACGTATATATAAATATAAAAATGAAGATAAAATAATTTAAAATCATGTAGTATTGAATTTATAAAAATGTATTTTTAAAAATGTTCTCTTAAGCTATTTTAGCTACAATTGAAAATAAACCCAGTAAATTTATCAAAAAAAATCCCAATGCTCCATCGATTCATTCTTTCAATCTTTAATGTTTCCTTCGTATACGATTTTGCGGTCCCTCGCCGACGGATCGTTCTTATATATACCTTTAGGCGCCAAAATTCATGCTATATATATATATATATACTTTTACCTTGGAATGCAAGGAAGTTTTGACAAGCAAGTGACGGCTGCAGCGCAAGTGCGGCGTTGAAATATTCACCGGTCCGCTGCCGATGGCAAGTGATTTTATATATTTTTAAGTAAATCGTCGGTGAAATCGACAATTTGAAAAATGCGCTCGTTCGATATTTAGTTATTGATATTGATTTCCCGACAGCGACAAAAACTTAAAGTAGCGCGTCATTCTCGGACTGGGATCGACAATTGGAAAAGTGAAAAAAGTTGAATGAAAATTCTTTTATAAATTATATACAAGGGTAATGGCTCGGAAAATTGTGAAAATTTAACATTTCAAATTTTTCGTATATACCGGAGATTGAAAACATTATTTCATGTAAAAGTATTCTAATGGAACGAATTAAAAGAAGGCCCTTTTGTGAATTATTTAGAATTTTGAAAAGTATATTTAGCGTAAAAAGTTGAAATTAAACTTAAATTCAAATTATTATTATTAAATATAATTAAAGAAATTTAGGATTACAACTCATTTTCTCCCCTCTTTTCATTATTAAATTAATATTGTACGAGAAAATCTAGAATATTTTGTATCAAAATAAAAAACTTTTATGCTTCACTTTAAATGTATCATTTCCATTTTTTCGGCCGAAGCGCTAAATTAAAAACGTTTATAAAATTACACAATAACAGCGGATTCGAGACTGCTGCGGTAAGCCGTTGAAATTAATATTCCACGAATCAAATGGAATTTCACTTTTATCTCGAATCTTTTCAATTAAGTACTTTTAATAAATAATAATCGAATGTTTATGTATGAATTAAAAAAAAAATGAATCGATGCACGTATTACAACGATGATTAAAAGTGTCCTGTATTAATAAAATAAGAATCGTTATAATTTGAAGAAAAAAAAATGCGAAACTGAAAGCACTTAAAACTTTTGTCCGCATCGGAATATTCATTAGCAACTGGTATTTCAATCAGACTCGGAGAGCAAAAATGCGATCCACTCTAGAATTCAAGTATTTTAATATATAAACTGAGAAGTATTTCTTGCCTCGCGAAAAGAGGAGGCGTAAAGTCCATTGCGTTCTTTTCGATATAATAGCCGATTCTTACAACTAGAATGAAAAATACCGGGTTTCTTTGCATCAATCGGTCTAAGACAATCGATTATTTTGTTTATTATTTATGTTCTATACTAAATTTTCACTTTTTACCAAACATTTTAAGGGGCTGTCGAAGTCTATTTTAAATTACTCTATTTTAAATAACATTTTTTTTCTCCGAATGTTAATTAATAATACACTGATTTGAAAATTATTATACGTTATTGCAAAGTATCCAAAAAAAATTCTTCAATCGATAGGAATGAGATCACAAAAAATCCATCGAATTCTTATGACGTTCTCGATTTTCTACACAATTGGATGAATTTTTTGCATATGCGATATGGCTGAAGATTCCAATAATTTTACGTGCGCATATATGCTCTTTAAAACAGATCATGTTTTTACGTACGTCGGTATAAAATAGTAGTAAGCCACCATTCAAGCAATCTTTGATAATCGTAACTCTGCGTAAGCAATTATAAATATGAAAATTGCTCATTTTCTACACAGCTCATAACAAAATAGGCAGGCGAACGTTCACAACAAAGTTTGTCCATTAAGCAACCGGTCAATCAACGTATGAAAATATATGTCGATATTTATATATGTGTGTGTGTGTGTGTGTGTGTGTGTGTGTCTGAGTGTAATAAACGCCTCGAAACCGTCACCTCCGGCAACATCGGTGGGGCAAAAGCCAAAAGAAACGAAAAAAAAAAAACAAACGAGCAAGAACACCTCCTCTACCTTTTCGCCCGAAGCTCCGTATAAGCCGCGGCTCGCTTATCCGGCCATTCATTTCGGCGTCACGGCGACCGGTCAACGGGCGCGCGTCCGGCATTACTGTATACACCGAAAAGGCCAGTATCAGCAGGCACCGTCGGTGCGTGGCACCTGAAAAGCTCGCCTGCATTGGACGAGGGCCAGTAAAGTTTCTCCCACCCCCCCGCCTACCCCTCAACTTATGCTTACCCCGGTTCGCCGTGTCGCAGGGGCAAAGTACGGGCTGCGACGCGGACGCGCATCGTACGCTATGTGTGTGTGTGTGTGTGTGTGTGTGGGTGTGGGTGTGTGGGTGTGTGTGTATGTGCGTGTGTGTGCGTGTATATATATTATACATAGTTGGCGCGAAAGTAGGAAGTGCGGCCACTTCCTCCAGCTTTTACTCGCGACCTCTCGCCCGGAACAAGGCGTCACTACTGATTTAAAAATACAGCGGCAGCGGAGCGGTTGAAAGAGGTAGGGGGGGGGAGGGGACTTTATTAAAGCTCGGCGCGCGGACTGTTTTCAATTACCGTACGGAGGAGGTGGTCGCGCGCGGGCGTGGGATGTGTTTCAGGGATTTACCCCCCCTCCCCCTCCTCTGCATCCCACCTCACTCCCTCGCCGTCGGGAAGTAATAGCGCGAAAGTTTGGGAAAGAAAGGCGGATGGCACCCGGCTGCCGAGTTATTGTTGTCCACTATACATTTGCACTGAGTTACGTGGGCAACGTTATTAAATAATTAAATGAACGAGGAGTGGTTGGAAAGATACGGGCGCGCCTGTACACAGCACTGGACCCCGCGATCCGTGTTGTATTTCATGAATTTTCTAAAAGCTGAATATTTATGAATCTTTGATTTACTTTAACCTGAAATGGAATACGTATAGAGACCGTTTAAAATCCTCATTTTTATGCTAATTATTTTATTATAGTATAGATATTAGAGTAAAGAGAATTTTTTTTTATTTCTGCGGTCACGAGCGCATCAAGTACTACTTCACCGACTGCAAAGGAATTTTCGTAGAACGTTAATATGGTATTGGGCATGAGATGTGATAGTTAATGCGAAAAAAATTATTCGTCGGAAAGTGAAAGAACGCGAAGCGTGTGGTGGCCGATTGGCCCAATTCTCGCCTGTCACATGTATGACTAGACGTACAGACCGTCATGTTAGTTTAGCTAGTTTTTCCGCTTCTTCATGAATCAATGTTTTTAGCGCTACAGATCATCAGTAATTAAATTGTAATATGCGACAACTATACCTGTAAGTCTCTATGTATATATCTAATTGGAAACTTATTGTAACGAGTGTGGTTTTCGTTCCTATGCCACAATTTTACAAGCGATAAGATGTATTTTGGTTTTGTTATGATCTTTTATCATCTTGTATATGTGATTAATTTTTCTTCAATAAAGCATTTATACAAAAAAAAAGAAATATGATATGGATGAATATAGGTGATGCATTAAATAATTATTTTACATGTTGGTTGATTTATGAAAATGAATACGCTGTTACACGGTATAAGTAATTAAAGTTGTAATTTAAAATTGAACAACAGTAATCGTTTAATTATTATTATTACATATACGTTGTTACATTGTATAAGTAAGTAAGTACGATTTAAGTTTTTTCTTGATGTAAATGAAAATAATTAAAAATAAATAGAAAAATAAAAATTAATTTTCTATTTTGTAATAAATCTGATTAATTTTTATATAAATATTAAATTTTGTACTTTATATAATTTTTGCTAAAAATATGTAATACTTTAATGGAGTTTGTAAATCAGCTTTTTAAACCCAATGCGATTATAACGTATAATGTAATTTTTAATGAGAAAATATTTTAAATCTAATATTGAGATAATAAATCCTATGAAACATTCGGGTGGTTTTCAATCTGCATAATATCAAATATTATTTCATCCCGCTCATATCGCAATGACAAGATGACAAATTAATAAATTGCAGGTACTTTAAATTCGTAAAAATTGATTTTCGCTATCAGACTGCCTCTAAGACGATTTAATTATATGTGGCATTTTCAAAAACAGGTAAATCCGGCAAACTGCAAAATCCGTTTATTTTATTAACAGTAAATAAATATGTAACTGTAAATGTTAGTATTATAGATTGACGATATAGATGAAAACGCACGAGTTTTGGCGTTTGCCATAAAATTCGACAGCTACGCGAAATATTTCGATTACTTTGTTCCCTGCAAATATTCCACTCAGGATACCAGATCCAGGCGGTTCCCTCTCACTACATTATTGATCGATGTTAACTAAATTAACAATCGGCGCTACAATTGACAATGAAAAAAACAAACAAAACAAACAATCAAACAAACGGATAAAAAACTACGCGCTCTGTGCGTAGGCGAGACGTAAAAAAAAAAAAAAAATGTACCGAGACAAAAGTTACAGCGACGCATACCCGTACACGCCTGTAAGAGTCAGCAATTCCGCGTTTGATTGATTAGTTTATTCGCGGCGCAGATCTGATTGATGGATAGATCGATAGTGCGCGGGCGCGTCAAAAGCAGCTTTCGGACGGTGGGAGGAGAACGGGGGGTGGGGAGCGATGCTGTGGATTACTGAAATACACCTGGCAATCGTACGTTCACGGAGCTCTTTCCCATCTGTATCGTTCATCGGCCTCCCGTTCATCTCTGTCTCTCTCTCTCTCTCCTTCTCTCTGTCTCTTTCTCTCGCGATCTATACTAGTGCGGAGGGGGAAGGGGAAGCAGCGCTCCATATAAAAGTTACCCATACCGCGTATCGACGCTGACGGGACGTAGTATGTAAGAGGGTACGAGGGTACCCTCCTCCGCGTTAATGGAGTTTTTCGGCAACGATTGCGCCCCGTTGTTGTCCGGGCCTCATTTTTTTCCGATCTCATCTCCTATATGTACCCGGCGAACTTTGCTGGTTCGGGCAATAAAAGTTTTTGCGCTCGACGTTACGCGTGTGACATATGGTGTACATTATGCGCGGGCAAATCGATGCGTTAATAACGAATCGAATTAGAATTTCGATTAATGCTCGATTAATCGACGTATAACATAAGGAATGTTTTTTCGTATCTCTTGAACAATTATTAGACGCAGTAGTTGCTGATGGCATGCGTAAAATTTTTAAAAATTTTATCCAGATTAATACATCCACAATTATTAAATATTCGCGACAAGCGCGAGAACGATTCGGCTATCCCGCGAGTCCTCCACCCCCCCCTCCCTCCTTGCGCGTATAGCGAACTACCATTTTCCAGCGGCTACAACTTAACTCAACAAGTTATAATACCATCGAGGCTTTATATATAGACGATCGCGGTCGAGCATACGCCGGCGTCCCCGGCGGATTCCCGTGGCTTTTCAACTTCCCGGCGCGCGATTATTCGAGTTCGCGCCGAAGCCTTGAGCGATCAATTGAAATCTAACTGTTACTACGCGTTGTACTTCGTACGTGAGAAAAAGTGAGAAAGAGAAAGGAAAGGGCCGTGTTCGCCAGGTTCTAGTGTAATCCAGAAATTATGCGGTACGACGCGAGGCTCTCTTGATACAGGACACGAAATCCGGGACAGAGATCCGATAAAGTTCGGGCCTTCGTCTTCTTAATTTTCATCGCGAACGAGGCGATCGTTCCTCAACGCCGTTTCCCCTTCTCGTTTAATCGACGATGACTTATGCACCGTCGACTCTGTCTCGGGTGCGCCATGCAACGCGCGCACGGCTTGTAAATTAAACCGTTCGTATGTAAGAGGCGCGCAAGCGCGTTGAACCGCTTAGTTCTCAAGATCAATTAAGATTACAGTCCTATTGTGAGCCTCGAGTTATTCGCTTTAATAAAATACATAGATAGAAATTTTCAGCGCTGGCTGCCCTGCTATTTACAAACTCCGCTCGAACGTTCAAGAAGGCAAGTGTGTGCATGATTACATTATTTGCATATATAGGGAAGACGCAGAACTTTATAGTCACATAGACTTTATGGCGCGGTACGATAGATAGACCAAATAGAATCTTAAGGTCCCTCTCGTTTTGTCTACTTATCTCTTCTTCTCTGTCTTTATCCACCTCAGTCTCTTTTACTTTCCATCATTCTGTCCCCTCCTCGCTCTATCCATCTTTACCTTCAGCTTCCCGACCAAATAAAGTCACCGAGAAAGTCCATGCGTTACGTGGCAAGAGGAGGAGTGTGGAGGGGGGAGGCAAATTGTATACTCGTGTACACTTTGCGCAGTTAGTCGAGCGCGCGATAAATTCCGGTTCCCGTCTATTGCGGCGATGCAAGAGAATCTGTAAGAGCTGTCTCCGGTATTCCTTGTAAATCACGCCGAGCTCCCGCGCAGTGTACATATATATATATATATATAAACCTTTTCGCGCCTCTATTGGAGAATTCGTTTCTCTCTCAAACTTCCGCTCTTATCGCACTACGAATGCAATTGGGCGGCAAGTGAGCCATACCATGCTACTGCGTCCAAATTTTCAAATAGTCGAATTTACGTTACCATTTTTTGTTGCCTTTTTTGTTCAATGTCAACGTGAGTATAGGGCTTGTATAAAAAAAGAGCTACCAATGAGAACAATGTACGTCAAAATATAAAATTACACTGACGAATTGGAATCACAAAAATTCAACAATAATGCGGATAATTAATTATGTCTTATTGATTACAAATGTCCTATTATCTATGTCAATTATTACAGATTTTCATGAGTAAATCCTTCTTATCAATATTGTCGTCAACTTTTTTCTAATATAAATTTTTAAAATTTGACAATTTTTGTCATAATACCATCATCTGCGAAGACGAATGCCAAATGTCGAAACTGCAATGCCCAAACGTTAGTAAAAAATTTAATGCGATGAAATTATTGTCTATTATTATTATATCCCTATACTCATACGGGAATGTGCAATAATCAAAAGAGTATTTCATAAATTTAGAGTTGAAAATAATCTCCAGATGTTAAAAGAATGAATTTACTCGGTAAGTAAGCTACTGAAGTACGAATTACAATTATTATAATTATAATCAAAAACGTGTATCCAAGTAGGAATTTTGAGTGAGATATAACCATTGATGTCATACTGTAGAAAGTGTAATCCTCAAAAACTTCCTTTATCTCGGAGAGACTAAATAATTTGAACCATATGTATCAGTAATGATAAATCAAAAGCATTATAAAACTTTACACCAACCATTGCATGATTTTATCCGAATTTAGATCACTTTATGAAACAAGCCATTTACCTGGTCCAAAAGCAAATAAATTTGATAATGTATTGGTACCAATTTACAGCGATTCTAAAGAATTAGAAATGGAAACTTGCAACCTAATGTCATTAGCATCTATTAAGAAAGACACTTAGATTGGCAACCAAAGAAGTCTCAATAATAACACAAGCTCGCAAAAAATTAGTCTGAATGAGAAAAGTTATTTGAAGGTGATACGATTACACTTTTTTCCTAGAACAGCTATTTTGTAACAAACCAAACTTGAAGTTGTTGTATATTTTCATAGCATTTTTAAAAGTGATTAATGTCACGTAGAAACCTAGCATCTCCATTGTACTGAATTTCACCGTAAAAAACAGAGATGCTTCGTTTAAAAATAAATCTCGAGTTTTAAAGAAATCACTTGATCATTTACATATCAAGATCGTGATGAAAGCCATTGAAAAGTGTTATAAGGTTCGTATTGTAGCTTTGTCTATACAAATCTTAAGTTTCGCGTTACGACTATGGAAATAATTGCGAGATTTTTTTTGGACAGACTAAAATGCTTCTCTTAACTTTTCTCGAAATCGGCCAATGGGATCCCACATTCTGATCACGCATCTGGATTCTGCCATGCATCATTCGTACAAAAACCTCTGTCGCTTTTTCGCGTTTCAACAGATTTCACGTGGTTCTGTCTAGCTATTAATACATTAGTTTAATAGTTGTCTTTGTGAAACGATTGTGGACTCTATAAGGAAATATCAAAGAAGTGTCTTGTATACATAAACTAGCCCTTCTATTCATCAGATAAGATTCAATAAGGTTGAAGGTATTATCATACCCATTCAAATTGTAGATTTTCAACGGCGTCAAGTGAACGAAGTGAAGATGTTCATTAAATTACATCACAATTAATCCAGTAAAAGTTCTTTAAAATGTCGAAATATATCGTATCATTGTTCCCCGATGCAACGAGACGAATCTAAGAAAATGTTTATGACAATTAATCGAAATTTCGAACGGTTTTTTCGAAACCTCTTATTTTATAGAGACCTATATGAAGCAGGTCGCCACTAATATTTATCGCTCTCTGTTTGTTTTATGCTTTTTCTTTTTTTTGAAATTGCTCTCGCATTACCAATCTTTCTATAATCTTAGCATCTTGCATCGATTATTCTCGAACTACAAGTTGCAATAAGCCATAACGTAACGCTCAATAATCCCAAGCTTATGTATTGCTATACCGATGGCCAGGAAATCTTGTTAGTTTGGTTTCTAACTGCGCGAGAATCCGTTTCCTCGATAAAGCTGCATAAGCTGAAGGGGAGGGGGCGGCTCCTTCTTAGAGTGTAAGGTGTCTCATGCTTTAAACATGTAACTGGTCGCTATTATAGAATACAATATTTATTATATGTTTAGCGTATATTGCGGTTGATATGTTATCTCTCACATGTTGTCAATGTCAATTACGTAAATCGTGATGACAGCACGTTTTAAATACTTTCTCTCTCTCTCTCTCTCTCTCTCTCTCTCTCTCTCTGTAACCAACGCAAATCTCAAACGCATATGTTTGAATTAGTCTACAATGTAATAGTATCAAATATTTGAAAATGAGTTCTATATTGTTTTTGTTTCTTCTTAGAATTTCAATTCGACTTAACAAACGGCAAACTTAAATTCTCGTTGCTATTATAAAATGTTTCATTTGTTCTGTTAATACAAATCCTTCAATAAATACATAAGATTAGTCTAATAATACAATAATTATATTTAAAGTACAATCTAATAATAATGATTGCAATGATAAAACATGCATTGATGTAACGTGCTTCAAAATATATCGAAATAATTCACAATGAAGAAACGTAACAGGAATAATGGCACTTCCTGTGTGCCCACAAATTATTTAAATCGAAGGACTATCAAACCGTACATTTATATCAACTTTATATCAAACAAAATGTAAAGTTTAATATTTATCCCCTTTGAATATTTATTGATAAGCTAACTTACAGGACAGACTAGGTATAAGACAATGCTTAGTCATTATTGATTAAAATTTTTATCTGCGTAATGATCGTTCCATGAAAAATAATAGGTTTCCAAGTGTGGAACAGTTAAATGCTAGGTGACTACAGTAGTAAATATCAACACGCAAAAAGCCAAGTCCGTGCTTCGTTTAAACTGGTTACTAAAGGCCGAGTCGCAATCGTCCTTTACTAATTACAAGAAGCTTTTTTAATTATTAGAAGCTCGAATCCGTTAATTTAACTACAGGTAGCCAGCATCACGAGTATTAACGAATTTACTTAATAAGTCAAATCTTAAAAGCAATGCAATTGCCAAACGAAGTATCGATCGTTCCATTTACCGGGTCGCCAGAACAAAGAAATGTAACAGATTTTGTCGAGAAACGAACTCATGATGCGCGTGGATAGAATCATGTACAAACAGAGTATGTTACGTACCGGCATATTCGAATATTTCTAACGCGAGGGTTAGAGCATGGCAATTCGCGAAACAAAAGATTCTTGAACTATACTAATTACTTCGGCGGCGGCCGGAAATCGATGGTGTCTGAGTGTGTGCGTATGTGTGTTCGCGCGCGCCGCTTACACCCGTCGCACGTATATACGCGCTCTCGAACAACTTGTTATTACTTTCGTATTAAGGGGATTACGGATGAGAAAGAGAGTGGGTGTCGACGAGGCGGCGGGAAGGAGAGGGGGGAGGGCTAACCCGCCTCGACGCTAGCGATCTCGCGCGAAATCTACGCGCGCGCTCGTGGCTTGTTCTCCTAATAATGGCACTGGCGCGTACAATGCTACCCCCCCTCCACCCTCCGCCCCGCCCATCGCTCGCGCAGCTTCGCCCAAGGTTAATAAGTTTTCCACGGAATACCTGTCGTGCGCTCGCGGCCGCCCTTCCGTGCGTTACCGACGCATTCATTGCTCGTGCCACCTCCACAAACCCACTCCGTCCAACCTCGGCAAGTGCAGCTCCCGTTGTTACATTAACTTTCGACTAAGGGTTGTACGCTCGAACTTTGTATCGGGCGGAGGGGGGTGAGAATGCCGGTTTGGCGTGACGATGACAGTTGCGAGGCCTCGGCCCCGGCCCCATCCCCCTCACGTAGCGAGCCGCCCTTTTATTCGCTGATCGTTCATTCGTATCCGCCGGTCTCGCGTCGAGCGAATCGTTTTCCGTTCTTAAATACATACGCAGGCGATCGAGGGATTTGGATTGTTCACGGGCTTTTCTTTAACTCGCTGCAATATAGGCATATACGTTTGTGAACAATTTCTTTTTTTTTTTTTTTGAATAATAAATTGCCATACTCCACGTGTCCTAGAGAACTTTCAGCCTCGATGGCAATGCCATATTTTTTCTTAATATTTCAATTTGAACGTTGCAGGTCACCGAGTACGAAGTACGTATATAGATGGGAATGGTTCTAGTCATTTTGTATGTATATTTTCAGAAAATCAGAAACAAAAATTATAAGAGCATGTTTTGCAAGAAAATGATAAAAAAAACGAATTCAAAATTACAAAGTGCATAATGGAAAGCATTAAACTAAAAGGTAAATAATAAAATTCCTAAAAAGATTAATTAAAATCCAATAGCACCAAAAGCATTCATTAAATTTTTTAATAAAAAAGAAAAACAGAATAAACTGATTGATGTAATTTAAGTCAATATTGAATATTTTCATTCGTAAATTAGAAAAACTTTTCTATAGAAGCCACAATTTTCTTTTTAGTCAAAAATTGAAATTATCAAATGAATATTTTTGATACTTTTGAATTTTATTTTTCATTTGATGGTATTGCTATTAGTTATTTTTTACTTTTTAGTTCTATATTTTACAATTTTTTAAATTTATTTACTTCTATTCTTTTTCATGAATTTACTTGTAAACTATGCAGGTTTATAGATCTGTCAATTTTGGAAAAAAGCGTTCATCCTTATTTTGTCTTTATGCGCAAAACGAACGCAGCTTAAATCCTAAAAAGGCTAGTTTGAACCGACAACGGGAAGACCTACAGCAGAATTTAGGTCTTGAGAAAACTGAAGACGTGACAGTTGTACCTTGGACTTTTAGTTCGTTACAAGTCATCCAGATAGAAAATTTTTCGTTTTGAAACGGTTATTATTTTATAAATTTAGGAAAGCATAATTTGAGAGTTAAGCGACCATTTTTTTTACCAAATCTCAGTGTTTTGTATAGAAAATAAGTTTTAAAAAATCGATAATTATTTTCAAAATTTTATATACTTCTTTTTGAGAAGAATCATTACTAAAAAATTTTTGAGTTTGCATTTACAAGCCCCCCACCCTAATGTCTGTTCATTAATTTTCACCTACGAGGAAAACTCAAAGTACTTAACGAGATGTCCACGGCTCTTCTATATCGATTGAGTAAAAAGTATTTTAAAGCTTTAACACATAAACATTAAACTATTTCTAATTGTAGTTCATTACGGCTTTACGTTTGAATAATTAATATTAAGTTTCGTCAAGATTTATGGAAGTAAAAAGGGTATGAAAATTTCATAATCAAAAATTCTAAATCAAATTTAAAAAACAGCCTCGTTTCCTCATGGATTAACGAATCTGTTTGGAAAATTGTTGCCTTCGTCATTGCCTTAATTATAACTGGAAATTGCATTATTTAGTGATTGATAATAATTATAAGGAAAAATCTCATATTTAAATGCACCAATTACATTGTTTGTTATCAGCTGTATTTTTCTATTTTTAGTTCAATTAATTTTTCTTTGAAACTGAGTGTCTTTTTCCAATAATTTATAAAATAAACTTGGTATATTGTTAAGAAGGTCGGTTTGTCCGTATACTGTGGTGCTTTTTATAAAGGCTACTGAGGCTGAAAATCAATATATGTATATAATATTAGCGGCGACTGCCCTCATTAGTTTTTTTTTTCATTTTATTATAACGCTAATATATAAAGTGACGTTGTTAATAAATTTAACGCGAGTAGAGCAGAATTATTTTTTCGCAAAACTCAGTAACGCGACCAGCGGATAATAATGTCAACAACGCGGTAATGCGCGTAATATACAGAATATGCTTAAGCGTTGTAAAACTTTATTGCCACGGACCGCGAATGAGGCTCCGCGCGCAGCTCCGCGCCTCGGCATTATTTTATACGGCGGCTCGATATGAATATCGCGCGCACCCTCCCCCCCCCCACCGCAGCCCCTAAATAACTGCTCCCCAGCCTTTAGCGTCTCTGCGCTAAATTGATTTTACGTCTATTTCAACGTTTGACTCGCTGCCTGTCAAAATTTTACGCTTCGTTTTTACAATCCCCAGCGGCGCACGCCGACCGTACCGAAATAATTTTAATTTCAACCTGCGTGCAGCTTGATTGGCATGAATTGGCTGCGTATCGTTAATTTTCTACGGAACATGTTTCTTTCTTTCTTTCTGTTTTTTTTTTTTTAAATAAAATTACACCAATTATGAATATTTTATTAATGACTGAATTTCTTTGTTTCTAACCTAATCTAATATATTATAAATGCATCTATTTATGCATAGCGAGTAAATGAGAAAGAGACTGTCTTGGATGAATTAAATATTGTTAGTTTTATGATTGACACTATATACAATTAGTGGTCTTATTGGCTAATTTTAGGCAATTCCGAACTTACTCGCTCATCCGACAGCACATTCTTGTCGAATTCGAAAAGGAAGAAAGATTTTCATTCGGATATCCGGTCATTTAAATAACTCATAACGATTTTTATGACTCGTATTTGCGAACTTTTATATTTGATGGATATAAGATCAATTTAGCCATTTCCGATTTAGTGATTCAATTATACCTCGTGCATATATATATAGATGTGTGTGTGTGCGCGTGTGTGTGTGTGTGTGTGTGTGCGTGTGTGTGCGTGTGTGTGTGTGCGTGTGTGTATGTGTGTGTAAAATATTAAAATTTTATTTTCCCAAGAAAATTGAAAGCCTTCATTAATCTCTAAGGCTAGCCGTCGTCCGACTGTAAACTTTCTCGCGCACTACGAATCCAAGATCATAAACGACTTTTTACAATTTTAAAAACTTTACTATATGAACTAGAGTTTTTATCTATCTGATAAAATATTATTACTGATTTTACTACCTTATGAACCGTTATCAAAGACGAACAGAACTGGCATAAAGGCAGTCGAAGTGAATTGGCAATAATTGATGGGCAACGATAAAGCAGAAACAATTTTTTTCATTAGTAAAATTCTGAAGTTCGTTAATAATAGTGTAGAAAATTGCCGAGTTAAATAAAATTTGTAGAAATCATATACAAAATCTGATATAATGAACATTAAATGTCGTATGGTTAAGTATCTACATGAATAATCATTGAATTCTATCAAAAAAGTACTGGCTTCATGATATTAATCTGTTTAATGTCTTGATACGAAAAAGCAACTATACTCTACACAACCTTCATTGCTCAACTTACGCTTTGTTACAGTGTTTCTCGCCAATGATTGTATATTAGATAATACGACAGTAATTTACTGTTCGTCATAAAAATTGATAAAAGTACAATAATTTCCGGTAAAATCTTGAAGCCGTGCTTAATGGAAGACGATTGGACCCTACGAGCAAGCCGCAAAACAGCCAAACAGACCATTTCGTAAATATATCTAAGCAAACTGCGTTAATTACGATGAGCCTAACTCGGCTTTTCGCACGTCGCATTGGAACTTTATATAATACAACGATACGCCGAAAGTTAGCTTCACACGCCGCGCCGCGAGAGAGGAGCGATTTTCTCGCGCATATAGGGCTCCGCTCCCGCCCCCCCCCCTTTCTAAAACTGGCAAACTTGTTGACGACGGTAACATCCGGAGAGAGAGGGCGAGGGAGTGTGTGTATATGTGCGAGTGAGAGAGAGAGAAGTCCCAGCGCAGCGGTGGCGCGCCTAGTTTTTCGAACTTATATCAGGCAGCGCGCGCACGCGCGCGCGCGTTAACTGGCCTGTAATTTTCGTCATTTTGCCGAAACTGGAACGGTAATGAGGCCGTATAACGAGGCCTCACCTATTTATACGGCATTGTGCATGAATAGTTTGCCTCAGAGTCTTGCCGCCCGCTGTACCCCGGCGTGTACACGCCTGATATTTGTAATAAAATTTGTTCAGCCCGAGGCAACACCGCTGAGTTTCCCATATACCGCCGAATCGTCTAACTTTAAGTATATAGTGCTTTTAGCAGGTAGGATGGCGGATAGGCGGGGGGAGAGGAGGTCGCTGTCATGTATATTACAATGTTCTTAAATTTATTCGCGCCTCGGTGGGAATTAACAAAAGGCAGAGTATATACTTTTTGGAAGGCGTTTGCTGCACTGAGCCCTAACGAGACATTAGAATCGATTCATCGCCTCAGGGCTTCTGAGACATTTTCAACTACATGTATGAAACAACCTGTTTTTCAATATATTTAAAATTATATGAAATTATAAGTTTTTTTTTTTTTAATTAATAGAAGAAACATAAAATTCGAACCATCATCTTTTAAATGCAGTTGAATTTGCGTAAAGATCATATTTTTACCTCGACATAGAATACTTGAAAATTGGTCTATTTTGAAAACTGTCTTATATATTTTACTGTACTTTCCGAAATTAAGTAATTTTAGTTACAATGACTATGGGAAAAGCTAATTCTTCTGCGCATTTATTCAAAATGAATTAAAACTTCAAGCCGAGCAACTTAGCATAAATCAAACCTAGAAATTCTATATATATGCATAATCCCAAAGTGAAAGAAAAACATCAAATTCTCATATTCGTATGAAAAAAAGCAGACAAAAATTAGAATATCTCGAAAACGGGTCATGATGGAGGAATTTTGAAGTCGGCCAACCACAATTTTTCAGGAAACTAAACTGCAGTTTCTAACACAAGAACTGAGTCAAATGTTTTTGGTCTGCGTATTCGGTTGATCTTTCACTGTCAAAAATTCACAAGTTATCCACTACAGGTGTTAAAAAACTCATAATACGTATTTTATTGATTACTATTCATGTTTTATTTAGTTCTTTAATGTTTTAGATAGTATACAAATATAGTTCGAAAAATTGTACGCTAAAAGTTAACTTCTACAATAATATGAATCAATACCACTGCAAATATAGCTGGCTGTCTACGTTTTCTACATATCACACCCATTAATCATTCACCAACGTGATATACATCGAATTATACTTAAATTTCATTTACGTACTGTAAAAAACTGTAAATATTTTATTCTCGAATAATGTTATAGAAATAAATCTGACGATTACTGCGCGAGTGTAGATTACTACGATTAAATTATTATCAGTAAAATAAAGCAAGCCATCGGGATTATCGTTGAAAAATTTTGTGCACTGCAGAGAGATTCTTAAAATTTTCCAGGTCAAAAGGATAAGCTATCATTGAAAAAAACTTTTAATTTAAAAATTTAAATCAATCATATACTTCACAAAATAAAAGATCACGTCTAATAAACCACTAGAAATATTTGACATTATCATCTACTTTCTTAGAGTACTAAAACTTTCGCAAACCGAACGACTCGGCCATTTACCAAAAAAAAAAAAAACCCTAAAAAGCCCTGCCACTCATTTAATTTCGACATATTGATTTCTCTGCTTCCCCCATCCTGTGCCTACGCTAAATCCTTTTCGCATGCGCGCACAGCCGCCCGATAGATTCGAAATTCGCGCGTGTTAGCCAGCGATATTATAGGCAGCCACCGCCCCCTCCTCGCGCGGAAGTAGAAGGGCGCGAGTGCGCTTTTCTCCCCCCCCCTCCCCCCTCCCCCGCCGGAGGCTTTTGAAAGGCAGTTGCCGCGCCACGGGATAATAGGCCGTCGCGGCGAGCTCTAAATTAAAGAACTGACGCCGTTAAAACGCACTCTCGGCCCCCGCGAGAGGCGTTGGGGCGGGGAGGGGGGAGGGTAGAAGGACTCATAATCGAGATCACGGGCGGCTGATAAGCGGTGGCGATTGGTTAGCCGGATGGTAATGGGCTTGACTTGCTTTAACGCTGATCCGGTCTCTGCTACGTGCCCCCCTCCCCCCTCCCCCCGCTCCCATCGTCCCGTTTGACCCTTACTCGTATAAGCCGACGCCGTTCCCACACCCTTCGTTATCGGCGGCATCGAGCTGCCGGGGCCGCCGCCACCGCAGCGGCTACGACCTTTTACGGCTCTTGCTTTCTACTCCATTCTCCCTGTCTATCTCTCATTCTTTCGCTGTCTGTACAAAAATTCACCGTTGCCCTCTCTTTGCCACACGCTCTCGGCTCGGTGTTTCCTCTCGTTTTCCCTCCCTCTTTTTTTCTACCGCACTGAAATTCACAAAAGGAATATTTAGTCTTTCGCATACGTGTGTATATATGCATGTGTGGGTATATATATATATATATATATATATATATATATATATGTATGTATGTATAAATTTGCTTCATTGCAGTCCGAAATGACACACGGAATGAAATATTTAAAAGCTCCGGCGCACTGAATATTTCAACGATCGTTAAAATGTCCACGCGGAGTCAAATGTATGATGTGCCACATAGTTTACATATATATATACATACATATACATGTGTGGCGAGCTGCTTTTGAATAAAATATATTATAATTCCACAAAAGCGATACGCTCGCGTATTTATGCGCGATTAGATTCAGTACACTCTTAATCTATACTTATTTATTATAAATGCAAATCCCCGCACGTAAAAGGATAGCTATATATACATATGCATATACATACATACAGATAGACACACACACACACATACACACACACACATATATATAGTAAATTATTATAGCGTTGAGAAGGTGTAACGAGGCAAAAGCTCCCCTTTTTCCTTGCTCGAACATCGCGTCGAAAAAGATTTTAACGAGAGCGCATACATATACCAACGGTAGATTGATTAATACAACCGTATTGGAAAAAATTGAGGTGACTGTTAATTTAACCTACTGAGCCTATATTAGCATTGATATTATTATACTTGGCTAGGCGAATACTGCTGCTTTAGAAGCGAATGCTACTGCTGCGAGAGTTATTGTTATTGATGATAGTATCTGAAAAATGTAATTGATTTGCTTGAATCAGTTACTTGAACTGTGCATCAATAGAATAGTTCTTACTTTTAATGAGTAGATTTTTTTAATATCCTTACCTCCATCTTTAATTTTTACATATACTTCTAAAGTTTACAAATAGTTTTTATACTATTTGCCCAGTTTGCAAATTATTGAGGGGTTAGTATTTTTGCATTGGTTTTAAATTTTATAGTGTAATTATTCGAATATCTTACTAGTAATAATTATAGAGCTAGCATATTAATATGTTGGGATTAGAATCTCATTCAACATATAGCATATACACTATTTTTTCAATATGTTCATAACATTTACAATAAGACACTTACAATAAAGATGTAATTACGAAAAAAATTAATTAATCTTTGTAATTGTTTAAATGTTGAAATACACTATGAATATTATATATATATATATATATATATATATATATATATATATCTCATATTCATGTAATTAAAAAATGTTACGATGATTTCCAAAAAATCTCGTCCATCAAATTCTCTTGATGACTGCGAAATGTCGTATGCTTGCACCATTTTTTCTTTCACTCATATTTCTTACATACGTGTGCGGCTGCGCCTGCCTATGTGCGCGTATATATGTCTATTGAACGGTTAGAACCAAATCTTTATTGCTCTCTTTGCACAGAACCCGCAGAAGTCTTTGCCCTTCGATAATATTATCCCAGAAGAAGGTTTCCGAACGATGTCCATTAGACCCCGTCCACCATAGCCAAAAAATCCGGATCACGCAACATGAAAACGCGGAAGAATTATTATTATCATGAAATCCACGTCTCTGCTCTGGCCCCCGGCCATTGCCGAAATAATCCATAAGTAATTCGCCGGCGCGTCGTTCGACCCTGCGCGAGTCAGCACTTCGCTCCCCGTATAAGGTATACCGCGCTATTTGCCGACCATCGCCTCCCCATATCGCGACATCTAATACCGTCGTCGCGCGCGCGCGCGCACACAGCCCCTATTCCCCTCTAACGTATTCTCGGGTTACTGTGAGCAGACTTCCTCGTTCGCTCTCTTTCTCACTTTCTCTCTCTCTCTCTCTCTCTCTATCTCTCGCGCGCTCTTTTGGAGAGCTAGTCCAGGGCGACTCGCCGAATTTATCTACATCGGAGAACCGAGTGGGATGCCGGGATTAGAGCGAGTGTAGTCCAAACCTAGCCACCCACCCCCCTCACCTTGAATGCCCCGCACCTTCCGGTTGTATATATATATATATATATATATATATATATATATATATATATATATATATATATATAATCTTTTTGCCATTCGGCTGGCGGGCGCGAGGATTATGCGCGAGGAGGCGCAGCGCGGACCGACGGGCGGAATGAACCGTGTATATAGGCCGTAGACGCCGCGTAAGTGCGCCGCTGTTTTCCCAAAGCTGCTTTTTGCCTCCTCCGCAACACCCCCCCCCCTTCCCCCCACTCCCCCGTGCCGGTATTTATTCTCTTTGATGGACTTTGCCGCTCGACAAGGCCGCGCCCTAACGCAATACGAGCGCGCGGTGGGCGAGGTGCGAGGGGAGGATGGGCGAAGAAGAGATTCATCACGATTCCCTCCGTCCCCCCACCCTCCCCCTCCTGCCCGGCTCGTGTAAAGGCCTGATTACGCGCCGGGGAGATAATGCTCGACGCAAGGATGAGTCGGCTTTTCTGAATACACCGTAGTTCTTCTACGAGCGTTGCATCATAATAAATATCGCGAATGAAGGTCCATTAGGAAGGCACGCGATGTAACGCATAATTTATATGTGTTTGCGTAAGAAATTTATGAATGATAGTTGGCGAATTTTCCGAATAAACGAACAATCGCAGATAAGTAATAATTGACGAAGATTGATTATTTGGATAATGTTTTTCGGTCAGTGAAGCCGGTATAAATTTTCGAAATCTAGATCTTGATCTAACACGGCTCCAAACTAGTTATGTCAATTTTCATGATCAAACATGTGTGTCGTAGATGTAAACTAATTTTCAAATGAATAACGATTGTCAATACATTCTGTAGTTCGAATCAGCCTATTACCTTGGTATTATCTTCAAGTCCACATTGTCCTACTGGTTTCAAACATATTATGTTTAAAAAAGTATTGTACAGCCCTTTGTAAAATTGAAAAATTTTGTACAATCAGTTGTTGGACAGCAGATCGACTTTTGATATTTTCTACAAGTTGTTGTAAACCAATATATGCGATTATGGAAGTTTTGTATTATTTTCTTTCTATAAAATTAATATACACAAATTATAACACAGGTATGGTGTTTGGAAATATGAATAACAATAGGCTTCTACGAAATAGCACAACTTGATATTATTAATCTGCGATCCATTAAACCACCATCTTACAAAATACATTTCTAAAGTTTATTTACCAAACACACTAATAATAAGTCATACAATCATAATTGTCATGATGCCATAAAATATTACTATAAAGTTATTGTTTCACAATTTCTTTATAGTTTTTTTATTCTGCTAAAGTGGTAGGTTAATAGAACCGGATACTAAAAATATTCAAAAAATGTTCAGTGTCTTGAATTCCAAACATAAAAACAAATTTTGTAAATAAAAGATAAATATTCTGAATTCATAGCATAAAACTTTGAAATACTATGCTTACCTTTCATCGAAAGAAGTCGTAAGTGCCACAAAAATAGCCAGAATTCAAAAATTACTATCAAGAATGAATTAAACCATAATTTTATAATATGATACCTCGCGACTTAGTAGCACGCGACAGACAATTGATGTCAAATCGTGAGAATTTGACATTTTTATTAAAATGTGTACGTATTATTAATGATGAGAATATATATATATGTGACACAAATGTGTCAGACACAGTTCGCCTCCTTTGGGAATGCCTGATTTCATGAGATTAAAGTATACTGAAAAATTGAAAGAAAACTAACGAAATCTTCCAGTAAAATCAGAAAAATGTGTATAGTTTAAGTAAGCGTTCGTGATGTCTTTTATTTTATATTCCTATTCGCAGAAATTAACATCTGTCTTTATAGAATCTTACCTCTGGGACTTCGATTTGGGTGTATCAATAGTCAATAGAACTGGAAGATTAATGGTGAAAAATAATAACAATGATATTTACTTCGAATACTTGAAGATTCTCAATAAATTTATCATACTGCTATAATAATCCTGTAAATTGCACAATTTTCTTCATTACATTTCATACGTAATCTCTATCGTAGTATTATCTATCTTAATATAGTATACGTAGTATACTATCGTAATCTATATCGTACTATATCCTAATCTTCATCTGTATCGTTTTGCGTATCGATTTACGTCGACCCAACAATCCGGCAAACATTATCGAACGGCCGGCTTCGAAATTTTTGCCGCGTCGTCCCGCTAAGTAATCCAATCAAGCCCCCCAAGCGAACCCGCGAAGTCCGGCATGTACGAACCAAGTCTGCCGGGCGGTTGGGGGGGGGGGAGGGAGGCGAAGTACTCGTTTAAAACTTGAATTCATCTCGCCTCCCCGAAGAGAATTCCCGGCGTTCGAGTGCGGATGTTCGTCCCCCCGGCGGGATCCGGGCTCGAAGGCGCCACGACCCCGCGGTCGCGGCGTGGAAACCGCAGCGCAACGCCGGTTGCGCCGCTCAGTTCAGTATGCACCCCCGTATTCGCGGCGGAGCGTGGGGGGGGGGTTAACGAAGACGCGACCGCGTAGCCGGAACTCTCGGCGTAACAAGCGCGGAACGAAGCTCGGAGTCGGGGGGGGGGGGATTTTCGAAAATTTCCCGACGCTTTTTCGGGGAGCGCAAGGAAAGCATTGTGGAAAACTACTGCGCTCTTCAACTTCCTCTGGGTATCTCGTATCTCTCTTTCTAAAAGCTTCTGCTGTCAAAGTATCGAGATCATATTACTTGCTAAATCTTGTAATATCACTGTAAATGCACAGAATCGATTTACGTATCTTAACTCGAAGTATGCCCTCAAACTCCCAGAAGCGAAAACAATTCGATTTATAAAAGAAAAAAACTTTTTATCTGAATTACCGAGCTCATTTCTCAGCTGACAAAGACCTTGGCGATACGTCTGCTTTAAGAGTGATGATGATTCTATGCGGGATATATTATATCTGTAATGTACTAAAATATATCGCCACATTGACCTGGACGCGATGTCAAGGTAGTATCAACATTTGTCAGAAAGAGACGGTTCATTTATTTACATTAGCAAGAAACAACAAGTGCATTAAGAACAAACATCGGGTTTTATGTATTTTGAAGAATATAAAGATATCCGAAATATCTATATATATAACAATTGTAACTTACATAACGATATTCAAAACTTCTCCACTATTATAAGATTAGCGTTAAATGTTGATTAGCTGAGTATACTACTTAGATTGCTTATACCCGCCATATTAGCTGTACATGTGCCCTATATATATATAAAGGTAAAAACACTTAGCTATAAATATAAGTATAAATAATACATATGTTAAACTATGTATTATTATTGTTTATTAAATGTATCATTGTTTATTAAATGCATTTCAGCAACAAAATATATTTCATAGAAGTTTCGTGGTTAAACAAAAGCGAGCGCGATGCGAATTCTAGTTACAGGCCAACATACCGTATACAAATTCGGTACACGCTTTACTTGTCGTGACGGGAAAAACAAAGATTTTCTGGAAAATTAGCACTTATACGAGTTCACGAATTGGTGGCCGAGTACTTGCTATAGGAAAATCTTTCGAAAAAGGCAAGTTAATTATGCTTACCATAAGCAATTTTCCCTGCCTTGACGGGATATTCGAATATTTTCACTAAAAAAGCCTTTTTAAAGATTTTCATTATCGCGAATGTTGATCTGGCTTTGTGAAAATCTTCAGGATTTCGAAAGAAGTTCACGCGTTCGGTTCGCCACTTCGGACTCTCCGACCGTCTGGCTGCGCTAGAGTTTGTGCTGCGATCAGCGAGTGGGGCTTATCTCCCGTAATTTTACTCCGCGCGAATGAGCCTCGAGTTTACGCAAGCGCTCCGAACGAATACCGAACCTCTTATTATTCTCTCATTTCTCGGCTCTGTTCAGGTCAATATCGTTTTATGTTGTAATCGATTCAGCCTAAGATTATAATGAATCTTTTATATTTTCATTGCTTTGATGTTATTTCATTTATAACACATAAAATAATCCCAGTATATTAAGAAAAATTCAAAAGGAAAACTGAACGGTTTGAATTCTATTCGAATTGGAAAAATTGTGAACTAGCAGACTTTTGGTATCATGTTTTAATAGTAAATTTTGCTAGCTTTTCTTAGATTAACTGACTTTGATACGGTTCACGTGCTTTTCTCTGATCAGGATCCTTGGAGTCAACGTATATTAAAATTGCAATTTTATCAACACGCTGAATTTACCTTACCTTCAAAGTAGGCGAGCGAGAAAAATTCATCATTCGATAAAACCAAATTACATTTAATGACGTAAGAACAAAAATATACCACTGAAGTATGGCAACAAGCATTGAAGAAATAAACCAATATTGCAGCTATTTCACTGGTTAAATATCCATTCATTGTCGGTTCAACGTTAAATATTGATTGAAGTACCAGATAAAATCATGACGCAACTTACAAGATCCATAGCCTGTAGAAAAGTCAAAGACGGGATTGTGCAGTAATTTAAATGGATGCGCTGTGTGCTAGAGTTTATCACGAGGTCACGCGGTTTTTTCACGAAGTAGAACGTCTTTATACTAGTCATGGCATATACTATATATGCTACATATACGATAATCACTTCTTGCGAGACGTACATTCTGATGAACAAAAGTAGATCTGGATCCACTATAATTACTAATTAATTCATGCTCGGTTTTAATGACATATCGGGCGATAATTAGGCGTATAGAGATGCTTATCCTAATAGAGTGTACACTGCTTCTCGATCGTCGGAGTCACCGAACTTGTAGCTTACTATTCGACTTCGAACCTAGATATATACAGGCCAACCGGCATTCATCATACAATCTTGAAAGACTTCCTAACTATGAACTAAAATCTTTGAATACCGTCCACAAACTAGTCGTTAGCTTGACGACGACTCGATCACATCTTATTTAAGCCACATCCATACAAGATTTTTAATAAATTAATTGATATATTAATGTCTCATTTTTAAGAAAATACCAGGCCGATATTTCATGGATTAGAGAAAGAAATCAGAGAATTTCAAAAAGCCGTTAATAAACCTAGTCGTATTCCTTCTTTTCTTATTCCTCTAACTAATTTCTTATAATTCTAACTTAAAAGCTAGTTGATTATTATATCAAATATCAGTGTTAAACATCGAATATCATATACTACATATAACAATATAGACATAAGTTGCATTATATATTTTACATACAGTACAAGTTATTCAATGAACCAAGTTTGCTTATAATAAATAATTATTTTATTAAAATAAAAGAATTATAAATCTATTGTAATAAATTTAATTCTTCTTTACATTAAATAGAATATATTAAAATTAAAATTATTTTAACTTTTCACATAATTATCTTTAATTTAATTGATTTTTTATGTCTCTTGCTCTACATTTTTCTAGTTCAAATATTTTGCATAACTAATTTAAATTTCTATGTAACTAAATTCAAGGTGCGCAAGAAAAAGTAAAAAATATGCCTTCTCCGGCACAGTTTCAAAGTGTCTCTTTTAAGAAACCAATAAACACACTAGCTATAAGAAAAAGATTCCCAGAATGATTGCATATGTATTTCTTTTATCGCGAAATTTCGTACAAATGGTTCCCTCGACCGCGGAACAAAGGAGCCCCCATTCGCCACCTCAGTTTGAAAAGCGACGCGCTGCCCCAAGTCGTCGGCCTTATATAGAGCTGCTTAGCCCGCCGTAAAAAAAAATACGTCGCAACGGCGTCCTCTTAGCGATAAAGCGCAGGGGGATAACGAGAGAGAGAGAGAGAGAGAGAGAGAGAGAAAGGAAGTGAGAGAGAGACGGACAGCGAGCGGAGGTATGTATAGGCAAGAGCTTTTATTAACGAGTTTCCAGAAAGCCCCCCGAGTGGCGAAGCAAAAGGAAAGAATTAGGTGTGGAGAGTGGGTGTAGGGGGTGGGAGAGGGAGAGAAAGGAAGGCCGGCGCGATATCGAGTCCGAGCATCAAACCGTAATGCTCACCGCCACTCCGCGCCACGGTCTCACTGAAACGCCTCGTTAGCGGGGCGTTTCAACGGCGTCTATATACGCGAAGGAATTAAACTCTCCCCGAGACGAACGGGGCGTCGCGTCGTCTCGTCTATCGTCGTGATCGCGCGGTCGGCGATAAGGCCCGTAGCGGAACACTCGCCCGTCCTCCTCGCTTCCTTCCCGCCAGCCGCCCCTCGACCGCCTTTTTTACGCCCGCGGCCCGCTTCGCAAGGGTAATAAGTGAAAATCGAAACGTGCTCGGCTCCTGCGGCGAGGGTGGGTTATGGCTTCGCGACTGTTCCGGTCGCAGCTGTACGTGTGTGATAATCGACAGGGAAGGCGAGAGTTATAATTCGTTTTTTTTTTTTTTTTTTTTTGTTTTCGCGCATATGGAGGTGTAATTTTGGGCGTTATGGGGAGAGGGCGGGGGAAGAGAGAGGATGATGAGAGGTATTAATAGATACAGATTGCTTTTTTAGATAGTTCGTTGTAAAACGCATTGACGCATTACGAATTTTGGCTGTCATTGTTTATAATTTGGTAATGATGAATATCGTATTGCAAGTTGGTAAAATCACCGAAATGAATTAACAATATGGAATAGTCATTATTGAAAATTTATTACATATCGTTGATTTTATATTCAAAAGAAACAAATTGTGATTTAGCATAAAAGTATAATATTAAAAGAAATCAAGTCTCATAAGAACTATTATGGTGCGATATAATTCCAATAAAATCGCTCACTCACTTATCAATATTTGCGAATATTGTCCAATGACGCTAAATCAATTATCTACTTGAAACTGATTGAAAAAAAAGAGCAAGCAAGGTAACCGGATCAATTTATGGTATATCTTATATTACACTTACCTGCTGAAGACATGTCTTCATATAAATTCACGTAAGTTGAAGAATAGTGTTTGATACTAATAACTCAAATAATCGAATAGTATTCTGTTACAGATCAAAATTACAATTCCAAATCAATAATTTTCATTTATTAGCACTATATGTATGTATGTATATATGTATGTATATATATATATATATATATATATATATATATATATATATAGACGTAAAATATGTCAATCATACACGCTGGTATATTAAAACGAATCGAATTATTATTAGCCAATCTTCGAATACTCACCCATAGTCATAATCGTTTCGACGGTAGCAAGAGCTGGTACGGTCCAACTTGCGGAGGAATGGAGCGGGGGGAGGGGACGAGGGTAGCCCCGATGAATAATAAAGACCGGTCGTGTTCCAAGCATTGAGTATTTATTGAAAACGGACCTCTATGTATATATACAAACGTATTAAATATACGTGAAACATTTACACAGTATTGTGGTAGTTGCTCGGTAAAAGCCGCCAATATAACATTAGGTAACTAGAAACTATGATTAACTAACACAATATAGAGTGGTCTGTCATTATTTACAAGCTATTTCTCGTGGATATTTGTGCATGTAGATTGCCCTTACCCCGGGATGCTATCTATATGTATCTGTCTCTCTCCCTCTGGCCCCTCCCGCAGCCTACTCCATCCCGTCATGATTCAGTCTGGGTGTGTGTGTGTGTGTGTGTGTGTGTGTGTGCGTGTCGATGTATCTCTGCATATGTTTGCGTAAGTGCGCGCGTGCCCCATCGTGCTTTCGCGAAAACCACGTAGCTCGCGTACGCACTGTCCAGGCGGACGTATGCGTGTCGTCCGTGTCTCTACGTGCGCGCCGTGTGTGCGCGTGTTAAACACGGCCGGCAAAGGACGGGCAGTGGCGGGGTGGGGGTGAGCGATTTTGGAGATGTGCACCGTGACCGCTTCTCGGAATAATTATAGCATTGCGCGCGAAAGCGAACGAGATTTATGCTTGCTCCTGCCAGCCGGATTATCGATCGAAGGAAGATCGTCGGCGGCAGTAGTTTATTTTTTCAGGAAGGCTTGGGCAGTGGACGTTTGGAATTTGAATAAACGGAGAAAGAGAGAGGGGGAGAGAGAGAGAGAGAGAGAGAGAGAGAGAGAGAGAGAGAGAGAGAGATAGGGAGCAATCGTGTGAAATATTGTATTTCATATCATATTTACGGATAGGCAGTATTATTAAATGTAACGAGTTTCAGTATCGTGATATTCTTAATTGAATATTCATAAGAGTACTTTTGCACTCTTTATAAGTAAGGAAGAAACCAAACTAATGCGTTAAAAACACGTACTATTAGAAATGAATCCTAATATTTCGTTTTGCTGAAACTGAATTTGTCCACGCAATAGAGAAATATAAATTATAACAGGACATCTGCCTTTTTTCACAGTAAGAAACTTAATTGAGTAACAAGTAGAACAAACAAAGTATAGTCAGCCGTGCATCTAGAGCACGTTAGTTACCGAAGGCTCGACGTTCATTTAAAAAATAATTAGAAACATTATTTAGTATGAACGAAGCCTAAGTATTGATCTATAAATTTTAACACGCGAAAATTACATATTCAATTCGATACTGGAAAATGCATTTGCGAGAATAAGCGTGCTCTAACTGATACTCGGAAATCTTAAAATTGAAAAATTTTACGCCCCGTCACGCGTACATGTACAATAAAAGAGTATAAGTGTATTTTCGTGTAACAGCATTAAAAAAAGCTATCAAGACCACCTGTTCTTTTATACCTTAAAATTTCATTCTTCTGCAAGTATGTTTCTTTTTTTTTACATACAATATATGTATATATATAACGATATCCGTTTAGTCTTTTATTATTTTTACATAATTAACTGTCTTATACATAAGCATTGCATTTCTATAACGTATATATATATATAGGTCTAAATGTCATATTTTCATTAATAACAAATTGTACAAAGTGGCTTTTTTCCTTTCGATCTACATATGATTCCATAATATCCGAGTGCCATTGACCTCTTGATTCGAGATATCGAAGTGATTTTCTGGTGCAATTTTCATTAATATAATACACATTAAACGTGATTCAGGAAACACATATAAATAATTTTCGGTATCGTAACTTCAGCACAAATGGGGCAAAGGTCTGCTCCATGAGCGTAATAGTATTAAATCGGTTAATGGCACACATTAATTACAATAAGGTGTTAATTTTTTTTTTTAATATCGAAAGCTCGCATTCTTCTCCAGCTGAAAGTAACGATAATTATATACATAGTTTCATGATTTGTTTTTAAATTTAAAAAGTCGATATATCCTTCGCTTTTGACTATGTAAATATTTCAATTATGTATACTCCTTTAAAAAAAAATTATAGAATACAGAGAACGTCATTCTGGTGATAAATTTTTATACAAAAGTTTGAAGAATATTTTTAGAAATAACATTGTTCGAAATGAATAATACACAATGATATGCAAGTAGATATGTGAGCATAGATATAACACAT
The DNA here is from genome assembly GCA_018907035.1 of Sycobia sp. Sy_11. NCBI lineage: Eukaryota > Metazoa > Arthropoda > Insecta > Hymenoptera > Epichrysomallidae > Sycobia > Sycobia sp. Sy_11. The sequence continues at coordinate 2,526,398 of JACCIC010000009.1, forward strand.
TATATATATCATTGTTCAAACGGATTAAGGAAGCAACGCTCGATACGTTAGATAAATAGTTTCTAAGAATTTTCTTCATTATGGAAATAAATAAATAAATAAATAAATAAATATATATATATATATATATATATATATATATATATGTATATATATAATGTTTTCAGTTAAATGCTAAATTATCTCTGGAAGGCATTGATATAGACGATATTGCTAAATTGTGGAGCAATGAATTTTTCTATTTTTTTTACAATTGTACTTCGAATAATATTTTACACTTAAACTGTAAATTAGTGATATCAGTTGCTGGATCATTAACTTATCTCAGAAGAAAATAAATTATAATGTATTTGAAAATATTGGTATCATTTGAATTATATTAAATAACCATCAGATTAGAGTTTTCGCTTTTCGACATTCTTCTTACAAAAACAGCTTTTCTTTTAAATATTTATTTCAATTAAAGAAAATTTGACAGAAAGAAACAATTATAAAGTAATTAAGAATATATATTATATTAAAATATGTTATTTTCAATACTGGCGAAATAATATTTGATTCGCCAAAAATACTTTCTAAATTAAATTTCATATAAGCGGATTAATACCAGCTACTCCTGTTTCTATTTGAATATCGAATAATAAAATCTACATTTGTTCTGAAAATTTAATATCCAATTAATCCCAATCGAATAAGTATATATATATATATATATATATATATATATATATATATATATAACGACCATTATAAATAAATAATTAAATTTCATTCTTCATTCCTTATAAAAAAAATCGTTATTCACACACATCCTTGCGAGCTTCGTATTCAATAACGAATCTTTATACACGAAAATTTTTATCGATAGAGAAACTGTCCCGACTGTAAATAGTCAGATAAATTTGCTCTTAGACCCGTAAAAAACAGATATTGATTCACACTGAAATCCCATGCTCGTTAGATTATACGCCGGTGAGAGAAACTTTATTTTGGTCGTCGGCGCAATTCGTACGTATTCGTCCGTTTTCCCGGTACTATTTATTCGTTGTCGAACTTTCGCGCATAGATTTCCTCAATACGCCGATGCAATGTTATATATATATATATATATATATATATATATATATATATATATATATATATTAATTAAAATTCTGGATTGATGTTTTCAACGACAATAACGAGACTATCTCTTGAAATGACACCTGACGATACGGTTACCTGTTCTAATTACGGACAAAGAAAACCCGAATATTGTCTAACGCTTATATATTACAGTTGCTGAGATTTGAAATTCGTGCCCGATTTCCAATTTACTGTTCTCATCCGAGGATGTGTCAAGAGGACTTTGATATTTGGACGTTCCAAATACGTATAGGGTATATACTTTAATATTTTTGTTACAATATGTATTTTAATAATGCGTAAATAAATTTATCATTTTCTACTTGATAGCGTCAGAGGTTATGTGCGACGAACAGTATATTTTCTATTATATTGTTGGATCGTTATAAATCAAAAATATAGATTTTTACACGAAAATTTTCAACATTTCCACCGAAATAACTCAGCTTCCATTATTAGAATTTATTGTTCATTTCTTCACGTTACCTTGCGCAAAGAAAGCGAAAACTTTCTCTCCTTAATATATTACCATTTGTTTGATTAATTATACTAATGAATGCTTTTCTTTTAAATATTTTTATCTTCAAAATTTAATTGCTCGAATTCCATTTTTCATTTAACGTATTTATTCTGTTACATTATTTATACTGCGATCTTTATTGTATTGTCAAACACTCATGCGCGGCTCGGACGAGGGCGCATTTTAAGCTTACACATTTATACACGAGGATATCTCTTTGTATATGCATATATATATATATATATATATATATATATATATATATATATATTTAAATTAGTATCCATTCACCTATAGATAGATATCTCTTAATCTTCTTCATTAAATGAATTGTGAAGGTACTATTTCATTTTATGGACAGATTCACAATGAGGGATATTTACATAAAAAGGTGTCGGAAGTATTTTTACCGGTGATTCTAAATATTTTTTTTGCTATTATACGTTCTAAAAGAAACGAAAATTAATATATGAAATGACGTCAAATTAATAATTTCTAATTCAGATGCAAATTTGCCGGTGAAATAGTTTATTTACCTTACACCTATAGAAGTAAATAACATTCATAAATTTCTCTTTATATTCCCGCATGGCGACCTTAATAACGTACCCTCTAATAGTCGAAATTCATGCGCTTAGATACGAAATAATTATTTTACATAGTTACCATATGGATTCGTTATCGAAATTTATTTAATAGGCAGTACACGCATACAGTACGATAATTTTTTTTTTTTGTACAGACTAAATGCTAGCTACAAATTGATAAAAATTTAATTTAGCAAGTACTTGATATTGCACATGATGAATAAAAAGTTATTATTGTTTGATTGATAAAAATTTTTATTCAGTGTGTCGATGAAATATTTAAAACGAATGATTGCAATCATTACCAGTATTCCATGTTCACAACGAAGACTAGCGTAATTCATTTTGGGAAGAAAAGTAATACGAGTTTTACGAATAGCAGGGAAAAAGTTGCAACAGTTAAACAGTTTTCCACGCAAATTACAAATCACGCAAGCCTCTTGTAGAAACAACTCTCGTATTCGTTTTCGAATGTGAATTTGCAAATGTTCTAGTCTCTGTTGGTACTGCTTGAGATGCCCTAGTTGTCGTCGGGAACGTCGATTTGTTGCCACTTACGTTTTTACTAATTTTCTCAATTTCAACAACATAAGGTCAACATTTTTCCTGTAAAAATTACTTTAATGGTGATTTAAGATTGAAAAAATCCCAGCTATCGCTCAAATTTTGACTTTACAATTTTTTTGGAATGTACATGTTACATTGGATACTTTCACAATCTTTACGATCAAATTAATAAAGAATATCGTAATTCAACGACGAACTCTGCGTTCAGTGAGCATTGACAGAACAGCCCTTTTCACACCTCGGCCCGTTGCGAAAGTTCTTAATACGCCATTCCAATATTCGCCCGATCGTAAACGTAAATAGACACCGAATGGCGCTTGGGCGCGAACTCGATAAAGAGGAGCCCGGGAGATTATACAGCGGCGCGGTGAATAAATCGTCGCTCCGCCATTCATCACGTCGAGCGTAAACGATAATAATCCTGCCGCGCGTCTGGAATTGGAAGCTCTCCAAGCAACGACAACAGCGACAACGCGAACGATGATAAAAAAAAGCCAAACAAAAAAGAAAAAAAAAACAAAAAAAAAAACCCAACGAAACAACGTTAATGGATCGATTCACGCGCTCGATGAAAAGAGAGCGCGACCTGGAAAGTAAGCGAAGGGGTGGAAAAGAATTCGTTGAGCAGACGGCGCTGCCGTCGTGCCACCGCACTATTTTTCGTTTCTTTTAGCTTTACGAGGAAAAAGAAAGAAGAAACCGAACAAATCACTCCGTTCCCCGCCGAGTAATGGATATATATATCGAGAGTTCGTTTAATACACCGCGCAATATGTAGGCCGCGCGTATACTCGTGCGGTAATGATTCGCGAGCGAGGACGGCGAACGAAATAGAAAAGCACCCGTGGAACAAAATCGGCGGTCGAACAAAACGCTCCTTCTCCTTCCAATAATAATAATAATCCCCGGGGTGCGACGCGGAAAATCCGCGCGCGTTCCATGACGACGACGGCGACGACGACGACGACGGCGCGCTCCCGGAGTCGCTCGTGCGAAGAGGCCTTCGTCGCCACGAGCGCGATAAAGTACGCCGTGCGCGATGTAGGTCGAGAGAGAAGGAGAGAGAGGGTGAGAGAGAGAGAGAGAGAGAGTTAGGGGGATGGAGGAGAGAGCAGCCTACGAAGTGTCGTAAGACGAGCGCAAGAGTAGATCGGATGGGGGCGGACCGGTAGCGGGCGAGGGGAAGTGGGATGCTACCACCGAGAGCCCGCGTAAAGGTGTACGCGCGTACGTGCCCTTCCGTCGTTAATTACGCCGAAAGTAGGAGGCTTAAGCTGTACGCCGGGGAGTTTACGATTGACCCGGCGCGACGCGCAGCTGCGCCTCCCTTTGCCGCACTTTTTGCCTGTTTCGCGAAAGGAAATTGCGCGTTTCCGGATTCGGCGCTTTCGGGAGAGAGAGAGAGAGAGAGAGAGAGAGAGAGACAGACAGAGAGTACACGCGTTGAAGGGAGAGGAAGGGTTGGCGGGGGGAGGAGACGGGATTTTTTCACCGGGATTCCAAGGCCGGAGTTTCGGAGTTTTATCTACACAGAGTGGAGGGCTCGCTGCGAGCGAGTAAAAGGAGAAAGTACTTTATATTTTTCGTTGCGATGATAAAATACACATAAAGAAATATTTCGTGGAGCAGGGGATGAATTGTGACATATGCTTGTGAAGATGTTCGAGGATCGAAGATAAATATAGATTCAGAATGAAAAAAATACTCTACTAATCCAGATTATTGAGGTATGTTAACGTATTGGTAAACAAAATATCGATTCCGTCTATAAATTTCATATTGAATGTCGTGAAATTTGTTCTTCAGGAAATTATATATAGTTTCATAAACTATAATTTTTCTTTTTTCCGAGACTGTTTAGTATGATTCTAAGCTTAGAATAAGATCGATGAATTATCAAATCCTAAAATTCCAACCACTAACCCCACAAACGCTGAAGGCTCAAACCATACACGAAATGTACAATCGGCATTATTTTCATGTTATTCTTTGATTGATAAAGTTCATCCAATGCAAAATTTTCAAAATCTAATATCTTAAGGAACAAAAAGGATATTCAGCTAAATTCAACAGTATTTGAAAGAAAGATTACTTTTAGATGTAGATTAGAGTAATTTAATTTTGAACCCGATTTTTGATTCAGCATGTCCAAAAATTTGGAGACAGTCTATTCGGGTATTCTCGTTCAATTGTTTTCCAGGCTCCTTAATCAATTTCACCGCGCGGACAGCAAAGTTTTATCAAATATACATGGACGAATCAAATGCACCCTGGTGAAATTAAAAAGCTATCTATTTAATGCCGCGTATTCATGCACAATCGCCATTCTCCCGCGGTCCGCGCGCGCTAAACCAATAGCTACCCCATGTTATTTCCAAGGCAAAAAGTAATTACCAATTAATTTAAAAGAGTAAAACAAAAAAATGAACAAAGGCACTCGCGCGATGCTTTGCACGAGAACAGCGGCGGCCTCCTATAAAAGAAAAATATGATAATTTAGTCAACGAGTATTACAGGCGTAAATGCTGATGCCCAACCTCGCGCTTTTTTGCGAAACAATCGAAAATTAATTTCCCCGCCCGTAGCCCCTCGACCCGCGCACTCCCGGCACCTATGCAAATATCCTCTTCCCTCGAACCTAAGATATTCACGACGATGCACTCCTCCCCCCAACCCCCCTCCCGCCCCCATCGCCGCGTAACCCCATTCCGTGGCGCCTCGGTTTGCCCAAGACCGGGGAAGTAAATACACGAAGCCCTCGGCTCGCGATTTTAACTGCGAGCCACGGGCCGCGCGGGCGTTGCGACCACGCGCGTTTGAATAACAATGTGTCCCCCGCGTGCATGTTAACGCGAGTGCGCGTTGCTCCCTCCTTTCTGGAAGTGGCTTTGGCGCCGAGACCGACCACCCCCCGCCCCCCTCAGACCACCCCCACCCGTCCTCGGGCAGTTTTTGCCCCGAACACCCGCCAGCCACCCGCCGGCCACCCGGTCGTCGCCGAGCGGAGCCTCATCGACTGGGCGGGCGAGCGGGCGCGCGCGTACGCGTTATTACGCCTTTTACGGCCGAGCGACGGGGCCGTAAAGTCCGAGCGGCCCAGTATGCCGAGCGACCACCGACAACGCCACCGGCGGCGCCCCCCCCCCCGCCCCCGCCCACGAGGCGCTATTCCCGATAGCGACACGCACTGGTGCAATTTGCCGTCGGTAGTAGGAGGCTGGCAGCGGGAGAGAGAGAGAGAGGCTACACAGAGTACAATCTAGACTCGTAAAGGTGTGATTCGCTTTGTATTTTTGCTTCCGCCTGCTGCCCTTGCTCTCTCTCTCTCTCTCTCTCTCTCTCTCTCTGTTTTCCTCTCTGTCCACTATTCGACCTCTATATTTGTTATACACTCGTCCTCTCTCTCTCTCCATCTGTATCTCTCGGTTCCTCTTTCCATTTCACTTGCCTGCTAGCTGCTGCTAGCTGCTATTTCTGTTTCCATCTCCGCGCTCTCGGTATTATCTTTTATTTAATTTAGCCGGAATTACGTTACGCAGGAATTTTTTGAATTGTTCAGTTTGCATTTATTTTATTTAGAAAAAGTTAAAAAAGAAGTCAAATATCTTCGTACAATAGAGTCGTATTAACTTGGAAAATATGTTCTGGTGGTTCAAATTTTTCCCCATTGATGAACGAGAGTTATTATAACAAAAGATTTATAACTCCCAATGGTATATATATATATATATATATATATATATATATATATGTATTATTGTTAATGTGAATCTGGAGAAACGGGCAGCGAAGATTTTCCAAGAGATAAAACTTTTCTCACCATTGAATTTCAATTGAATAACGTAAGCCCAGCATTTTCAATCTAAACAGGCGTGCAATAAGAGTAAAAATATTTTTTTATACAAATAGACTAGTTTAATCGAATCTGTTCCCATAAAAATGATTAAGATTGACAAAAAAAAGAGAAAAAAAACGTTATAAATATTGCTTTATAAATCAATTCCGTTCGCTAAAGCTGATTTAGAATTTTCCTTCTACGTAAGACCTTTTTCCAAGTTGAAATAGTGTTTAAAGTTGTTTCTTTATAATCTAGGAAGAAAATAAGAGACATTGAACGAAAACTTTTGAAATAAAAGACAATACAAACTCACAAAACTGATAGTAATTTTTATAATTTACACTGGCCTAGTCTGCGATACCGGCTTTCACTTTAATCCAAAAATCCCGTTTTCAAAGTTTCGACGTAAAAGCGCGGGCAAACTTGAAAAAAAAAACGAAACGCACGCCCTGTTTGAATTGAAAAATTCTTCTCTCCCCGAAAGAGTTGGAAAATTTGGAAAAGTACACAGAACCTCCCATATGGGAATCCGTTCGTTTGCCCAAAAAAACAAAAGAACTCAAAAATCCTCCCTGCATCCCTCCTCCTCTTCCACGTTCGCCCTTCTTTATTCCCCTCTATTCCATCCTTACGTATTCTTTTCGATCTTTTTCGGCGGCGCGCCTGTACGCGCGCATAATGGCAGCCCAAGTAAAATTTATACTTGACAATCGCGATTTTCCTCCACAACTCGTTTCCGCGGGCGAATTCAGAATTTTCCTATCCTCGATGCTGCTACGAGAGATATGGGTGGGAGGTTGGGGTCGGGGGGTTAAAAATCGACCAAGGGTGTGGGAGAGGGAGAAGAAAACGTCGAGGGAGACCGGCGCGCGTTCGCCGAACGACAGTCGATATGAATAAACGGGCGCCGCATGGCGGTGCCGGCGAGGGGGGGAGGGGCGGGGCGCAGAAATTCCGAGGTGGCCATGTATCATTTTGTCTTTTGAGAGGCGGCGCGCTCGCGACGTCGCTCGGCTTCACGATGAAATCCGAGGGAGCGTGGGAGGAGGGTGGCATTTCGTTATTGGGATGGACGATATATTACGCGACGCGTGACCTGTAGATCTCTGCCTCCCTCTCTCTCGCTCTCATTCGCTCTCTCTTTCTCACTCTTTTTTGCTCTCCCTCTCACTCACTCACTCTCTCTCTCTCTCTCTCTCTCTCTATCTCTATCCGCCACTCTCGGTCGAGCACGCGGGGCAGGAGGCAAAGTTGATAGTATCAATTTTCGGCTGGGATTTGTGCATTTGTCGAGAGAAAGAGAGAGAGAGAGAGAGACAAAGTATCGGAGAAGCGGCAAGCGGGAGGGTTTAAGGCGCGACAACGCCGAGAGGCCGTTGAGTGATTTATTCGTTATACGTGTTATATATATATATATATATATATATATATATATATATATATATATATACTTGATGGTAATGCTAGAAAGCGCCGTATTGTACATAACCGAGATGTCGCGTTTGCCGTCTCTTTGTGGCTCTAATACATTATTCCGCATTTCTTATACTGTAAGAGTAGTAGGTGTTTACGCGCTGCCGCTGTTTACCCGGTTGAAACGTGGAACGACACAGGAACTTACAAATTACTTTTTGCGATCGAAATTCGGGATGTTTCATTACGCTACTTGGTGTTGTTTAATGCAATGGAAAAAATTTGATAAAAAGCAGACTGTGTACTTTTACGAAACACACGAATCTGGTCTCAGAATTGTTCCGTTTTTTTGAGACTTCTTAACATGAATCTACAGAGAACAAGTTTTTGGGCTCAAAGCATTTTGATGAAATAATCCAAAGAATTTTGATAAAAATTAAAAGCAAGTGGTTAACGTATAATTTTTTTCCTTTCTAATGCCGTTAAATCTAGTTAAACGTTTTTGTCCTAACTGAGATTTTTCCGTGAGAAATCTTCAATTTTGTAAATCACTTATGCTGCAATCGTTGTGTGTGCATGTTCGGATATAATAAAATAAAACGAAAATTATAAAAAAAAATTACATATGACATTTCAGTGAAAACAGAGGATCTAATATTAAACTCTTTTTACGTTTTTATCCATAAAAAAAATTTTTTTTCTTGTTTTCAGATAACCTGTGTCTTTTAGTTTTTAGATTCGACTATCTCCAAAGTGTGACGCATAGGCCGATTCTGATGCCCGTTATTTTGCCTTTATCCCACTGACAACCTTCGAAATAATATATTTCAGTTTCAGGGAATGGGATATAGACAAATTTTATTTTCTTGAGTTATTTTCACATAAATGAAATATAATAAAAAGTGGAATATTTTTATTGATCATTTAATGAGAAACGTTTACAAAGTTTGATGAACAGGGTGTAGCCATTTATTGTTAACGACAAAAAATAACAAGGATAAAACAACTTTGCTTACTTTCTTTGAACATCCTTTAATCACTATAGTAATTGTGCGAAATACAAACACTAACCCATAAATATTTCGAATATCAGAGGATCGAAATTCCCTTGTACAATAGAAGCAAAGCGAGCCTCGCCTATAGTGTTCGTTATAACCTATCGATTCGTTGACCACCTATGCATGCATACACGCACACACGCGCGCGCGCGCATGCACACGGCTATAACGCATTCAAACCGCGAACTCACGCCGAGCACATATGCTTCTGTAGAGCAAATTGACCAACCTTAGTGTTCAACAGGAGGCGTGGTAGGAGGGTGGCTCTTTTACAAACCATAATGCGAATTACGCGGGACATGGGGCGAGAGACAGACAGAGAGAGAGAGAGAGAGAGATTGAGTGAGCGAGAAAAAAGAAATAAAGCTCCAAGACAGAAAGTAAATAATAAAAATATAAAATCCAATGATCTCGACTTGTCCTCTCTGTCGATAAAAACAAATTGATACAAACGAATTCCATTCTTCCACAGACGAGGGGACACAACTTTTTCGACACGTATGCTCGTCCGGCGAAACGGCGGAAAACAAGAGTTCCGGAACTTTCTTTCTCTGTATCTACCTTTCTCTCTCTCTCTCTCTCTCTCTCTCTCTCTCTCTCTCTCTCTGTCTCTTTCTCTCTGTTGCAATGTATGCCTCGTCCGAAACTGTAATCTAATACAACCGAAGCGCCACGATACTATGGCGCACTGCAGCTTTTTTACCTCCGCTCTCCATTTATTCCTCCTATACATATATATATATATATATATATATATATATATATATATATATATATATATATATATATACATAGCTTCCGAATCAATCGAGCGCGAAGCGTCGCCGAGGGCCACGCGGCCGGGCGCGCGCGCTAATGAATCGGCATTGTTTCGCGGATTGACGAGTCTGACCCCTCTCTCCCTTCCTCTTCGCCAAGCTACAGAGGGCGGGAGGGAGGGCGCGAAAAAATTGGCCCGCGCACCTGATGTACGCCAATAAGTATGCGCTTTAATCGCACGGGGCAGCAGGATCAGGGTGGCTGGGCGGTGGGATGGGGGGGGGGGTTAAGGCGGATTTACAACGCTGCAAACGGACGCACGCGCGAGTCCAGAATTGCGCTGCCGGGCGTCGAATTTACACGCGCGGGAATACCGGCGGAGAAGCTATACGCGCGGCTGGATTCTATACGAGGATTCACAAAAAAAAAAAAAAACAAAACAAAAACAAAAAAAAGAAAGAAAAAAGAGAAACGGGGAGGATTAAGGATTTTGTCCTCGAATATATATATATATATATATATATATATATATATATATATATATATCTATATTGCTGGCTTTGGCTCGTTTCAATTTTGTTCCACTGCAGTTTGTGTTGCACGCTGTTTTTGGGAAGCTTTTGTACGATGTAAAACACATTAGTACTTTATTTTAAAGTACAATTAATTCAACGTATTTAAAGATCTTTTCAATTTTGACATCGTTGTTTGTTTTATCTTATTGTAAAATTAACTATAGATTCAATTTGGATTCGAGTGAATATTCTGAAAAATTTTTCTACAACGTCACATGAAAATTTCATTTCTGAAACACTATATAAAAAGCATTAAACGTAGTATTCAATGCTTCCACGTGTCTGTGCGTGTGTGTGTGTGTGTGTGTGTGCGTGGGCGTGTTTCGTATGTTTATTTTTTTTCTTTTTAATTGGCGATAAAGGCAAGTGCCGTGTTTTATTCATTGCGAAGCAAAAGGTCGCGCACCCCCGGGCGGTCTGAATTGCAAATTACAGTTATTAAATTTTGCTATATACGCACTCACTGTCCCTCTCGACACGCTCGGGCGACTCGGCCGGCTCGGGAAAAACTACAAGCGCACGGCTCGCCTTACCGCAGTTTTTCCGGGCGCGCTCTTGTTTCTCGGCGCCGAACTGTAAATCACGGGCAGCATCACTCGCTCTATAGCTGGGAGACTAGCTCTATCACTCGGCCTCTCTCTCTCTCTCTCTCTCTTTCTCT